>NQII01006527.1:0-28099 GCA_002778355.1 Clitarchus hookeri
ATTGCAACTTATACTAAAGGTATTGGCAGAGTAACAGCCTTGTTTCCCATGTAACATGTGGGTAGTCGTTGAAGGCATTCATGTAGTTGTACATGACATACACGATTTCACATCGTCAGTGGATGCATTGACTTCAAGCATACATAATTCATAAACTTTACTCCTGCAGACTGACTCCTGCAGACTGACTACTGAAGACTAACTACTGAAGACTAACTACTGAAGAATAACTACTGAAGACTGACTCCTGCAGACTTACTCATGCAGACTGACTCTTGCAGATCGACTCCTGCCGACTGATTATTGCAGACTGATGCAGGGATAATGATGGGATATTTAAAAACCTTCATCTCAGGAATTTGACGAGAGGAGCAGAAAGTCAATTTTAATTTAATATGAAGTAGCAAAAATTAGTTGGTCTTTACGTGCTTAGTTCTGAATAGCTTAAAATAATTTGAAAAGTCAATTTAACACCGTTTCTTACTTTGAAGTACCTTCAGTTACAATGTAATAAATTGTGATACAAATACTGTTTACCTGGAAAATTCTTTAATAACTATAATGATTATGTTAACAAATGTTATGATTCACTAAATAATGAAAACAGTAAATAAAAAATGCATCTAACGATATATGCTCTGCTCAGATATGGACATAAAATATTTGAGTACGTCTAGTAGGTCGTAGTTCTCAATTTTAATTTTTTTAACATGTACTGACGCAACAAAGATTAGGTGATAAAATAATTTATAATGCAGCATGACAGAAACGACTACTGAAGAGATTTTACAGAAGCCTGAATATTTTTCAACAACTGGATGGTTTGAGTCCCTCGTGAAATGTGTTAAAGCTGAAGTTTTATACTCATGTTTAGGAGATGGGTTCACCCACCCGGTACAATTTGCACGAATTAAAGAATCATATAAATATGAACTTAAATAAATGCAANAGGAGATGGGTTCACCCACCCGGTACAATTTGCACGAATTAAAGAATCATATAAATATGAACTTAAATAAATGCAAATTAAGTACATATATAATGACACGAGGTAGGAAAAACAAGGTAAAATCGTGAACTGACACTGTTTGCTATATTTACTGAAAGAGGCTGTCATGAATTTCAGCGTTTTAAAATAAAATACTTTTGAGATGCGCATAGTTTAATATTATCCGTTATATAAAAATTGTGTCAATTTTACTTGNTTTTAAAATAAAATACTTTTGAGATGCGCATAGTTTAATATTATCCGTTATATAAAAATTGTGTCAATTTTACTTAGGGTCATATCAGAACAAAAGTGTTAAAGCTTTCTTATTATTAGTAGTAACTGAATAAAAATATTACGTGTTAAATTTTATGAGGCAGGCATTTTACTATTTATTGATCCGGAAAAATATAGATATAAATCTATAATCCACATAGTGTTATTGTAAGGTGAAAATTTTTTTCAGGAAATTGCTAACTTGTTTTCTTGTTAACGTCAGCCAATTCTTGTTATCTATACGTCTGTTAAAAAGGAAATTAAAAAAAAACGAACTTGACGTAATTATCCGTGTGTTTCGTCTGATTAAGAGATAAAGGGTTTCACATGGTAATGAACAGGCCTCAAGAATTTAAAAATTCATTTATACAAGAATTTTTAAAGGATTGGAATATTTTCTTAAGTGAAATAGAGATTAAAGGAAACCTAGTATATCGGACACGAAGGCACCTATCTGGGTCTCCCAAATTATATCATTGGAAACACTGGAAACGTTATAATATATTTTTCGGGAGAAAAAATTCTCCAACACTCTCCATAAAGTAAACTTATAAAAGGAACAGTTGGTTTTACGTTTAAAATTAAAGGTAAAAGTAGTTACTATGTTATAATTAAATTATAAAGTGTTAGTTAAAGCTTAAATACACGAGTATAGTTTTATATGCAAAATTAGACTCACCACCTAATAATCTGAAGCTGAAATGTCAGTTGGCTAAAGCAATGAAAATATTTGCATATTAATTGCTTAACGGCAATGCTTTTTTTTTAAAAACAATATTTGAATTTGAAATGTACAAAATTAAATTTTACAAAAGGAATTTTTATAACATGAAAAGTAGCAACTTAATTCTGTTACTCTTTCAATGCGAAGGTAACAGACGACAAAGGAAGGTTATGGAGTAAGTGTTGAAGGCAGTGATTTTAAAAATTCATATTATTTTTAACTTCTTATCTAAATCCTGTAGGAAGATTTTACAAATACTTACTTTTCTTTATGATGTAAACAATACATTTTTAAATACAGGCAATTCATTTCAATACATAAGGCACAAAATATATCATCACTTTTCATAGCAATTAAATATTTACTTTAAATATTTATTAATTCAGCTGTATTTTATAAGAGTTCGGTTAAATATATTTTTTATTGTCTTCCATTTAATTAATTTAACATTAACGCAATTGAAAAATAAATTTTAGCAATCTTGGAATAACAAGAATATTTCACTAATTTTTTAAACTATCTTGTTTGGATATATAATTTTATACTTATTTTGAGAATTTAATTTTCGCACTACTGTACTATAGCTGAACGTTTGATGTGAGTTGCTAGAATATTTTGCGATATTTTGAGAATAAATATAAAATTTTATATGTTTGCTTGGTATCTTCAGTTAATAAATTATATTTCGCAATAAGTTTTTGTTCCATAAGAATATTTGTGGGATGGCTCGCTAGTTTACCAAGAATTTGAAAACAGCTTCTTGAGACTTAAAGGCAAAGCTTTGTTTCTCTTGGCATTGGCTGTTGTTTAATTTCCAAAAACTCATTTCTCTGTATGCGTTATGTCTTTGTGTATGATTGCACAGTTTTTTCTTTACAACTAGGTTATAGTTAACCATCAAAATTAAATTTGACTCGTAGCGAGTTAAACTATATATGTCAAGAAATTGTTACTTTTTCTAATCCAAACTTGTTTGTTGATATTTTCATTTCATTTTTACTTTAAATTGTCAAATGAAAAACTTAGCAACATATGAATTTAAACAATATTTATATTTAATTCAAGTATGATTTCACATCATCACGTTATTAACAAAATTAATATCGTCCCATCTGCTGTATTGGAGTTCATTTACTGAGTTTGATTAAGACCACTTTATTCAATGAAGCAGTTAATTACTTAAATGAAATTACTTGGTAATTTTTTTATAGAAGAGACTAGGTATAAAACATGATGCAATAAATACGTTCTTAGGATGGTTCTGATAGCAGTAAATATGTAAATAAATACACTCTGCTGTATTACCTATTCTGTATTCACAGACGGAAGCATACAACCATTGTTTGGGTATTAACGTCACATGGTTGCGCACAGAATGTTTACAGACAATTATATCTCATGAATATGTATGCTCCGAATCACGTGGTAAACTGTACGCACCGTGACATAACCATGATTTAAGCACAGGTGGGGTAGAGTACAGTGATTTTGTGAACACTTCATAAGTTGCAGTTGCCGTGCTTTAGGTCTATAACACTTAACTCGTGGCTCTCCATTATTTTTTGAGCAAGTTATTTAAGATGTCGCGTAACTACTGAACGGAAGTTGAGTGTTTGACGTATGCTTGTCTGATTCGTTCTAATGTTTGATTAACCCTTTCACACCCACCTTAATTTACGGTTTCAGGTGTTGCAAACAAAAAACATTTATGATGCGTGCTGTACTTAAGTCGAAAAAACACTTGTTTTGTTGTCACAGCCAATGAGCTATAGGCTGTATGTTCGGCTACAGTTATATGAACCAATTATGACCTAGACCAGTAAGACGGTTTACGAATCATTTACCTACAGGTGAGATCATTGGTCATTGAGCTTGACAGTGTTCAGTAAAGACCTAACATTACCTACTCGCACGTAATGTACACAAATGTGTACATTGGATCTGAATGTGTTACCTCGTGTTAATAGTAACTTTGTTACTATAATACAAAGTGTAATGCATTTTATGTTTGATGTATTTTAAATATATTTCGTGTATCACTTATAGGTATTTTTAAGGTCTAACAAGCACTTTTAAAGGAGATAGGCGGGAAAGAAACACAATTATGACTTCACAAGTGTTCTGCTACTAAATTACCATATATATTTTCAAAATATCAAATTATAGTGCTTATGTTATCGGTAAAAATTTTCTTAGACTATGCTTGACTAGAGTTGCCAAAATCCATAGCAATATTGATAAAATAATAACTTCCAGCCTCATATATTTGCTGATGGGAATTAAGTTCCTTACATAAAAGTAAATGAGGAATTATATCTGCTGTCTTAAGTATCCTGCAGTCACCATCACTAACAGTATCCGTCTACCACTTGCGTTTGGATTTGCTGAGATAGCATAAGATCAAACGAAAAATAAGTTATTCACTATGGTTCGGGGTACGCAATACAGACCAACTATTCATGTTCCCATAGTACCATAATTTCACATTCTAAAGTAAGACTAAATTGAAACTACATGATCACATTGAGCAATGGAAACACATTCACTAAGAATAGAGATATTTGACTGCCATAAAAATCTGTTAAATCTGGCGCACCTAAAATTAAATACACGTATGTTTTAAACTAAACTAATATCATTCACGTGAAAATTATGTGTTTAGAAGATTGATAGTTTTTCAATGACAAACACAGACTAGACATCCCTGCCAAATTTTTAAACAAAATGTGTCCAAGTTTGCTACATAAACATAAACTTCAAGTCTCAAAGAACTCTCTTTTTTTTGGCTGATTTTGATAATAGTGCCTGAACACACTTGTGTGGGTCTTACCTCGGAAGACTTTATATATTTCAGGTATGAAAAAATATGAAGCGAGTACCTCCGTCCAAGCGAAGAGCAGCAGATATCCACACTATCTAGAAAAGCTTGGTCATCTCTTGGACAAGTGTGATAAAGAGGAATATGCATTCTTATTAGCGTCACGTATGAGGTCATGACCGCGTAACATTTTGCTTTAGATTTTTGTCATCTTCGTTTGGTTAATAATGTAGAATATATCATTTAAGATAAAGTAATTATATACACAGGTTGTAACTGGTAAACTGTTAANAAATTGAAACTACATGATCACATTGAGCAATGGAAACACATTCACTAAGAATAGAGATATTTGACTGCCATAAAAGTCTGTTAAATCTGGCGCACCTAAAATTAAATACACGTATGTTTTAAACTAAACTAATATCGTTCACGTAAAAATTATGTGTTTAGAAGATTGATAGTTTTTCAATGACAAGCACAGACTAGACATCCCTGCCAAATTTTAAAACAAAATGTGTCCAAGTTTGCTACATAAACATAAACTTCAAGTCTCAAAGAACTCTCTTTTTTTTGGCTGATTTTGATAATAGTGCCTGAACACACTTGTGTGGGTCTTACCTCGGAAGACTTTATATATTTCAGGTATGAAAAAATATGAAGCGAGTACCTCCGTCCAAGCGAAGAGCAGCAGATATCCACACTATCTAGAAAAGCTTGGTCATCTCTTGGACAAGTGTGATAAAGAGGAATATGCATTCTTATTAGCGTCACGTATGAGGTCATGACCGCGTAACATTTTGCTTTAGATTTTTGTCATCTTCGTTTGGTTAATAATGTAGAATATATCATTTAAGATAAAGTAATTATATACACAGGTTGTAACTGGTAAACTGTTAACAACATTTGTGCGGTGATTCCTTATGCACAATGACAAACAAAACCTCATACGACTCACGGTCTAAAATGATATTTGAGGGATGTATGAAAAATGACCACAAAATATAATACGATTCATAGCCCAAAGTAATGATTGAAGGAGGTATGGACTCTTCGATACCTCAGTAAAATCGTGTCACAACTCAAAATATGCTTTTTATCAGAAGGAACAGTGTTCTATTAACAGAATGCCATACTACATCTTATTGTCATGCCCTATTATCCCACGCAAAAGTATAGCTGTCAGTATAAAAATTTTACTCGTAATAGAGATTTCTGTGCTGCATATTGTATGGTGTATGGTGATTAACTTAAAAATCAAATTTTTTTTTAGTTGTGCCATTGTTGTACTCCCGGTTTGAACGTATAGAAATATGTTTTCTTGAAATGCTTTCATTTAAAGCCATTAGAAAATACGTGAGATTAAAGAAAATATTCCAGTATACAATTTTGTTGAATGAATGTGTTAAATGCGTGAGTAGTTGGAAATAGCATCGCTGTTTATTCGTAACTAGCGAACCAGCCCGGCTTCGCCCAATAACAATTTAGTTTTTACAGCGGTACTTTGAAAGACAAAAATAGTTTCTGAGGGCCATCCTTTAAAGATAAACGTACGCTAACGCGGACTTTTCTGTCGACCTTTTTGAGAGCTACAATTCTGTAGTACATTAATTTGATGTATCTCTTATGGTTTAGTCAGCGCAAGCCATTTAAGTGCCCTAAAAGAGGTTTTTTACGACTTGATAACAAATGGTTTGAAATTTCTCTGCTATTCTTACATTAAATATAAATGTATTAAAAACAGAAACATTTCTCAAGAAATTCTCTAAATTATGGTGAAAATTGCATTAAAATCCATGAAGTAGTTCAGAAGTACTAAGCAAATACACACGCACACGAGGATAAGCGACTTTGTTTTTACACTATTTAGAGATAATGAGTCTTCTTGTTACTGAAACTACGGAACTCGGCACAGCCGCCAGACTCTTAGCCACGCCGTTTCAGGACTATGTGATGTTACCAAGAGAACAGTTTGTCAGGAATTGTTAATCCTTCGGGAACTTTTTTTTNATTTTGGAAGTGTTTTCAAGTATTTGAGGTCATGCGTGAAAATGTTATTTTAGTCACGCCAAAAAAGTATAACTTCTAACGCGCGTACATAAGTACACGCACCCCATTTTTTTTGCTCAGTACACATACACAACTCTCAGTGTATTTGCAACTCCGCTGACGTCATAAACATCGCATATCACTACAAATTGGCTATTTAATGCAGAAAGCTTAATAAACGTCACTTTTCAGTAGAGTCCTTCAGAAATAAGTATTCGTGTTATTTACTCGTTTTTTCTTATATATGTAAAATGTTTAATTGTAAGCAACACCAGAAACATCCTGAAAAATTATGGTTGTAAGTATATTTGTAAAATTGGCAGCTGTCTATGCAAGCATGCTGATAAGTTGATGCTAAAATAATAAATCGTTCGTTTATATCTCTCAGGAAAAATCTCATAAAAGAATACTTAGCATAATTTTTAGTTCAAAGATGATTTCCACAAAAATTTTTGTGTGGACGTTTAAATAATTGTAACAATTTCTTTAAAATGACATTTATAAATTGCTAGTTGAATTTGTTGTACTTAGTACATTTTATATCATATATATGTCCCAGTCTTATGAATTTAACATTATTTTCACGTGTCTAATGCTATTTCAGTAGACATGTAACTACTTCCACTAATATTTGCATACAAAATGCGAGCCAGTCTTTCTACTTAGTGGGATAAACTTCGCTCCAGATACTTTAATTTTAAATATTGATTTACCGGCTTTTCGGACAAGCTAGTATTGAGTTAAACTATTAATTATCAGAAAATAAATTGTAGTATAACATTAAATTGTGCTAACGTTTTCTAATTTCGCAGAAAGTTAGATCATAGATGATTTTTATAAGATTATACTGTGTGATTTTCTGTATACTACGAACTAATATTAAAATGAAATAAAAATATTACAGACAGTACACTTTAAAAAAAAACTCGTGTTACCTTAAGAAGGATTAAGGTAACCGATATTATTGATCAGTTTTAACAACCATTAAAATTTTACGAACTAAACATCTGTAACACATTGAAATATTCACAAAATAAGTCTGCGACCACTGACGAATATAAACAAGATGAGTCGAAAGAGCATTGCCAAGCTTGTAATGTTGGTAGAGTACGCCCAGGGAGCAACTTTCACTAATGAAGTTGTTTGTAAACTGGCACCCACCGTAAACGTAATGTGATCGGTTTGCGTGTCTGAAGAGGTTGCCTATAACGACCACGAATAGGCGATGGGTCTCAGCAGTTCGCGAAAAGTGGTAACGTTTTGTCGTACGAAGTCTGTTATGTTAGTTAAAGTCGCTTTTGTTGTGCCGTCCAGTCTTTGTGCACATATCTGCCTGCATTTGCCAATGTTTTCTTCTGTATTGTCTTCATTGTTTCTACGAGATATACAGTAGTTTAATACACATGCATAGCCTCCTTGATCGTTTTATTGATTATTTTTTTAACGTTTTTGGTATTTGGAGAGTACTGTCTCCATTGTTTCTGTGGAATGTTTCATATTACACATACTTTTTGGCGGTATTTAACCTTGGTTTCTTATTCACGTCACATGGATTTTATGTAATATTTAATAAAGCTTGCAATAGTGAATGTCTAACTAATAGTTCTAATTGCAGTCCAGCAACAACTAAAAAACTGCGAAACCGCGCCAATGAATTTGCAAGATTTTAGGACAATTGAATCTGCCAAAACAAACATTTGCATTTGAAGTAAAATATGTTATCAGAAGATATAATGGTCTCTATCTGCACACATAAATATTGCAATCCTAACTAATATTATAAATGCGAAAGTTTGTTTGTTTGTTTGTCCTTATTTCATGTCGCAACCGAGCAACGGATCGACGTGAATTTTTGTATTGAGATAGTTGGAGGGCCGGGAAGTGCCATAGGCTACTTTTTATCCCAAAAATCTCATTCCCTCAGGAAAAACATTTAAGTAAAAATAGTGGTCGGGGTACAATGCTGCGTCAATGTAAGTTGTTAGTGTGGTATGAAAGCACAATGTCACACTAAAAAGGCGATAGAGGCCCTAAACCCGAACTCTACAGGATATACGAAACAATACAGACATTATGGGAGGAATGGTTGTATTACTGGCTGGTGACTTCCACCAAACTCTACCGGTGATTCAGAGGGGCACACCTGCAGATGAAATCAAAGCCTCTCTCAAGTCGTCAAGCTTATAGGCAAATCTCAAGAAATTCAGTTTGACGACAAATATGAGAGTGTACCTCTACAATGACGTTGATACAGGACATTATGCTGATACACTATTANCGTCAAGCTTATGGGCAAATGCCAAGAAATTCAGCTTGACGACAAATATGAGAGTGCACCTCTACAATGACGTTGACAGGAAATTATGCTGATACACTATTAAAAATTGGAGATAGGCAGTTAGAAACAGATGCCGAGGGCTGTGTGTCACTAACGGGGGATTTAAGTAATTTGGTGCAGAGTGATACGGAACTGATTGCTAGCCTTTACCCAGATCTACAAAGAAATATAAATGACGACAAATGGCTGTGTAAAAGAGCGATTCTAGCACCAAAAAATGACATTGTTAGTGCTCTGTTCTGTGTTTATGATCAGTGTGTCTACTAACAAATACCGTTATTTATCCCTATAAGTTTGTTACTATAACCACGCGAGCGAAGCCGCGGTTAATGGCTAGTTTGAAATAAATTGGAGTTGATAATATGTATAATTGTGTAAACATATCTACAACCGATATAATTGTTTAAATAACGCAACATATTAATTTGTGTATTCCAAAAAAGCAGCCAAATTTACAAATTATTAAAAAATATCAAAATAAATTTAATTATTATAATAATTTAAAAACCTTTAAACTGTTATACCTCATTAAAATTGAGATTGATTAAATTTTCCAAATCGAAATTAATGCCGAGGGCAAGTACAGAATTTATAAAATAACTTTATTCTTACAATTATAGAGAAAATTATTTCACAAAAACAACATGTCGATTGTTTATCTAAGACGAAAATAAAACTCTTTAAAACACACAAACAGCCAAATATAGGGACAGATGGAAAATTTCTGTAAGGCTGCTAATGGTAGTCCAGAAATATTTTGTTATTCGTAGTTAATAATACACCACTCAAACTCAGCAATATGATACTTGAAACAATTTAAACCTACATTTCAGAAAACAAAATACCTAAACTAAAAAGCAAAATAAAATATTAGATTAGAAAAATTATAGGCAATTGAAAATTATACATGGAGACTTTTTAGGTCGTATGTAAATCTCACGGTTGGTTGTACTGACTTTGAAACAGTAAAATAAAAACTAATCCTTAGAAATGCAATAATTTACTTTTTTATGACCTACTAAAATAATCTATGTTCACACACACAAAAAAGAGTAGAATTTTTAAAATTTGTTGAAATAAAATTTTAATATATTTTGGACTACTGATTATCCCCAATTTATGTAAAAAATTTAAAAAACGCAATTTAAAAATTAACTTAAGTAATACCTACCAGGGTATTTTATTTTTGAGAACGGTTTGTTGTACTTTGTGTTCAAAAATCACAAAATTGTCAATAATTTCCTTAGTCAGTTATAGTTTGGATTTCACGTCACATTATGTGCAATGAATGCAGACAACGGACATCAAATTGTGATATTTACTTATGATTTTCAGAAATTATTAAGAGAAATGATTGTTATAATAACTACATATGTACTTTGTGTACTTCAACAGTGCTTAATGCATATATAAATTAATGTTTTATATTCAACGCCATTACTAAAGCTGCAAAATGGTGAACGTGCTGTGTTAATCTTAGAACCTTAAAAATACTAGAAATTTCGCTCAATAAATTAAAATGTACATTATAATTTTTAAAATTGAGTTAAGACGCACTTATTTAAAATACTTAAAACATTATCTCTGTACTCTTAAACCTTTCTCAGAAAAGTGTAGACAGTTTTCTAACTGTTTTACAGTCACCATCCCGCAAATGACACATTTACAGAAATTTTGGAACTGTACTACACTACACCAAGTATTTCATGATAGCGACAAAATTAATAGTGCCAGTGATGTGAAGTTTGTACAAATAGTGGCCATGTTAGCAAACACCATTAATGCCATTCACATTACAGTGACGTGAAACGTAATAATGGTTTTACATAAGTTATGTCTACTCAGGATATTTGTCACGAGTTTAAATAAGTGTAAGAAATAATATTGTACCACACAACTAATGTCTGCCACTGGAAAAAACTACCTTATCTTATGCCTAATTAGAAGTATTAAACATAATCGGTCAGGAGCAGACTTCGACGTCGAAAAAGTTGTGAAAATATACAGACGTTTCAGCATTTACACACTGACTACATACGTGGTAAAGTTTCAGCTCTCATGAATGATATTAGTTGACCTTGAAATTCAATACAATCGAGTGAAAGAGACAGATAATTATTTCTTTGCTTAGGTTCACTGAGGAATGAAAGGAAAAGAATAACGTTTCAGTAATTGGCTTAATTTTAATTATTTAAGTACTCATATAATATGTATAATGTTTAGTCCCCTTCTCTGTACACACAACTTGCTCCTTCCTACAAAATACTTAATAACAATAGGAAATCACTGATTTAGCTTCTTCCAGTTTGGGCCTAATATGTTTTGACATTCATTTGCATAAATGAAGACCTTAATCGGATTGATTGACTGCAAACAGCTACATTTCTGTAGAATAGACGCTAGCAAAGGCCCTTTTATTTAGAGTTATGCTTCTGTAACGTGCTAAACTTCAAAGCGTTGCGTATTTCTTTCACTTGCGGGCTTGGACCGTCGGCTGCCAAACAATGAGTAGAGATTCAGTTCATAAAAAATTGTTTGTTCAAAACTGCTTAACATTTTGGAGCGATGTACTCTTACGAATAACATTTAAGAAACTTATCACGTCCAAACACTAGTTTCCGTTTTGCATATTTGATGTGCTTCTTTTTAAAATAAGAAAAGTGTTAAAAGTGGCATTTTCACAAACACCAAAGCCTTACTCTACGATAAAGTACTATAGAGGCGTGCAGAACACCGTCATAATTATTATTAGGCCGTAAAATGTCGGGGTTACAATTTAAATTCTCGCAGATGGTAATTGCTAACGAAAAGACGGCATGTAATGACAATGACTAGAATGGCATTTGGTAACGTGGCTACGCTAGTCACCTACCAGTTCTACAAACGTCACTTCACTGAGACAATTACTTTTGTCACTATCATGAAGTACTTAGTGTAGTATAGAAGAGTTCCAAAAAATCGAAAAAAATAAAAAAAATAAAAAGTAACTCTTAAAAAACCCACAATCGGACCACACAGACCTATATACTGGTAATTTATGTCAGTTTTGGGCCCCGTTATCATCTTCTTTAGTTTGGACGTCAATGTTTCGAACAGACTGTATAGGTGTGTGTGTGAATATAATTTCAAAGAGTTCTTTGCAGTTTTCTATAGTAGGATCTTGTGTTAAAGATGTCTATGAAGAAGGAATTTTTTCCACCAGGTTAATTGGTAATGTGCCAGGCAGTTAATAAAATGTATGATGTAAGCCTATGGTAATAATGTTTGTTAGTATCCTTTAAAATGGTAGTCGGTATAACCTATTATTTATCTGAATTTGGCGCAACCTGTAGGAATAACAGCACACTTATTTGGATTCGAATATGCCAACTGATCCTAGAGATATGGTATTCTACCGTACAAGAATAAAACTACTATTTTGAAAACAAAATACTAAACATAAATATGTTTTCTACCATTCCATAGTACAATTTCATTACAATTTATTGTTTGGACTCGTTTGAGAAGTTACTGAAAAGTTGTGGTTAATATGTTTGTTTACTTTTTATTTAATATTTTTCTTAACTTGGAGGATAAGAAAAGGTTTCTTACTAATGTATTTGGTGCACATATTAAAAACGAACAGCATGAAAGGTTGAGTTAATATTTTGATTGTTACAGAAATACGAATTTTTTAATGAGGCATCTGTTTCGCAAATATACATTTAAAATTCAATTGCGTTGACTGTCTGTAATGACACTACTAAAATGTCAAACAATTTGGGATTCCTGAAACATAACGCAGACGCATTATATAGAAGGTAGCGCCATAGCATCAAATGGCTGACAAAATAAGCAAAGAATCCGCGTATTTAACGCTCGTATACGTACTTGCAGTATAAAAAGTGCAGTTCAAACAGGTTTAAGTGGCTGGATAAATACGAATAAATTCGAAATAATAACCAAAATTGTTTGTAAGGTCGCAGTTCCCAAAATAAACTGTCATTTTATTTAATTCATAAACGTTTAGTTTAGTACTGAACGTATTGCAAATTTGTCAGCGTTTAGCTGAGTAGTTCCNTGTTTCGCAAATATACATTTAAAATTCAATTGCGTTGACTGTCTGTAATGACACTACTAAAATGTCAAACAATTTAGGATTCCTGAAACATAACGCAGACGCATTATATACCAGGTAGTGCCATAGCATCAAATGGCTGACAAAATAAGCAAAGAATTCGCGTATTTAACGCTCGTATACGTACTTGCAGTATAAAAAGTGCAGTTGAAACAGGTTTAAGTGGCTGGATAAATACGAATAAATACGAAATAATAACCGAAATTGTTTGTAAGGTCGCAGTTCCCAAAATAAACTGTAATTTTATTTAATTCATAAACGTTTAGTTTAGTACTGAACGTATTGCAAATTTGTCAGCGTTTAGCTGAGTAGTTCANTGTTTCGCAAATATACATTTAAAATTCAATTGCGTTGACTGTCTGTAATGACACTACTAAAATGTCAAACAATTTGGGATTCCTGAAACATAACGCAGACGCATTATATAGAAGGTAGCGCCATAGCATCAAATGGCTGACAAAATAAGCAAAGAATCCGCGTATTTAACGCTCGTATACGTACTTGCAGTATAAAAAGTGCAGTTCAAACAGGTTTAAGTGGCTGGATAAATACGAATAAATTCGAAATAATAACCAAAATTGTTTGTAAGGTCGCAGTTCCCAAAATAAACTGTCATTTTATTTAATTCATAAACGTTTAGTTTAGTACTGAACGTATTGCAAATTTGTCAGCGTTTAGCTGAGTAGTTCAGGATATACGAAATCTTTTCTAATTTTACTGACAGTATCCTACAAAATATTTGCCGAAAGAGTTGGCAAACATGCGTATTCAATGCTCAGAGTAGCTACTGGCAGCAAGCAAAAATTGATTGAAATACGTATACAAATTCAGCAGATACAGACTAATAAAGTAAAATATTTATTTTGCCACAATTTTTAAACTTAGTGTCTGGCTACTAAAGTAAAGTTTCCTTATTGATTAAAAAAAAGAACTTTATTAAAACCTTACATAGATATGATGAAAAATACTCTAAAAGCAAATGGTAAAATTAAGAAAACTAAAATGAAATCCACTACAACTTGCATTTTACGCAAGACAGCAAATCTACACACGTTAACGTAAAATAAAGTAAAACAGTAATTAAAAACATACATACTTTCAAAAATTCACCTTTAAAATACTTATAAAAGTCAAAATTATATTTTATATTCACCAGAATATTTTCAGACCTGTGGATTCGTTCAAGAAGCCTCTTTATTTGATATTTTGGCATAAACTCGGCACAAAGCAAATAGTTATAATGGGCATGTACAATGATTAACTTCGAATTTATTTTCCACAACATATTTTTCCTCTCATCAAACAACTTCTTTAATCACAGTACATTTTAGTAAGACTATCGTCATGAATATGTACCTTTCTTTCATGTCCTTCCAGGTCGTAGGCACTTTTTTTTTTCAAACTAATCCAGTATGTGGCCTGAAAAGGTACGAGAAGTGGTGTATTGCGGTCCTCAATATTTTATGCACGTGTCATAGAACTCTCCCACATAGCTTTGGAACTTTCAAATTGTTACACGCCATTCTAATTCTTGTAACTGATTTCTCACAGTAATTGTAAGAAATCTCTCTTAGTTCATGCAACATAACTTTTCCGCCAGTTTGTTACTTCTTCCCGAACTTAAATGACTGTTATGTGTTGTCATTTGATGGCATCAAGAAAGGTTTTCAAATGGCTGGCAAGGAAATATAGGAGAGCAATTAAATGTTTAAAGGGAAAAAATTGATACTGAGAGGAAATTTATCAGTGGAAAGGAAATGTGACTTCAGTGCAGGGAATATGTAAACTATCAGAACTGCAGGCAAGGAGAGATAAACATCTAGTCTTTATGCTACGCAAAACAGTAACATACTTTGTATGGAAAAATTCGCAAAATGGTTCGATTTCTTCAACTCGTATGAAATAACTATGGAAATTCTGGTAAATCTCATAAATCACACTTATCATCAAAAAACTGTTGCACTCACAATAAGTGTCGGATTGAAATGGTATTCGGAAGGTAGACAAAAGTCACCACGAACAAGAAATTATTACTAAGTGAGACTGGTATGTGTAATATATATTGCACCACACATGACTATATCAGTATGAGATTAGGCCACCAGACGTTGCGGCATGGAATTGTAGAAGTCCCTAATTGTATACTGTGATAATTCCACCATGAAGATTGAGTATTCCCTCACAGTTCGTGCAGTTTTTGAGTTAGGGGTGGAGTCGCTATAGAGCCGCCAATAGCATCCTTCGCATTTTCAATTGACGCTAGGTCTGGTGATGTGGCTGGCCATAACATAGTATCCACGACTTCAAGCTACGCTCTTGAGATGGCTCCATTCAGTACGGGGACGAGCGTTGTCCTATTGGAGTGAACGTTCACAAACGGCAGGGTCACTGGCTGCAGAACGTCATGAACGTACCACCGGACTGTCAAGGTGCCCACGATGAACACCAACGTCGATCAGAAAGCGTGCGAAATCGTAAACCAGGCCGTCTGGACGTGTGATGCGTGACGACAAACTGTTCATCTTGGCGCTGCCCACGTTGCCTCCACAAACAGATGCGTTGGTTGCCGCCACCAATGCAAAAACAGGGTTCGTCACTCAAGACCACCTGCTGCCATTCTGCTTGCCGCCGTGACAGTCGGTCGCGACACCATAGCGGTATGTGGCGACGTTCATGCGGTTTTGCGGGCAGTCATCGTAACGGTAAGCGTGCATGCAATCTTGTGTCGTGCAGCCGTCTGCCAACGGCACTTGCGCTCCCAGGATGCTGCAGAGTGGGCGTCATTGCTCGCTGAATGTCTGTAATTGTGGTGGTTGTAGGTTCGCCGTCGGTGTGGTCCGTGGAGGTCTCTCAGATCCTGCGTATCGTGTGTGCGTGCCTTCCTCTATCTACTGGCGCCAACAACGTGACACGGTAATATGCGCACGACTTTTATGGCGCGCAATACGGTGAAATGATCATCCCTCTTCCCGAAACCCTACGATGCAACCCCTATCAAACGCGTACAACTGTTAGAAGTGTTTTTGAATTCGTCTCCGAGGCATACTTTGAAGGGGTGCTGGCCAGCACGTGTCAGAATGGAAAGCATGCACACCGGGACGATGTTATATAGTCCGGCAGGTATAGAAATAAGGCTCGCACTTGCTGACGTCTTTTGTGTGGTCAAGTGTAAAACGTGAATCTTCCGCAAGTGCCACATTGTAAACCTACCCACAACATTTTTTTCTTATAGGTTGCTCCTTTGTGATTGCACCAATTATTTGTCAATGAATGAGTGTATTTCTTGAAATTAATTGGCTATATAGTACGTGCAGGACAACCAAAAACAGTTAAATTATGCACAGATTTTTGTTGTATTTTGAAGAACTTATTACTTTTTATTTTTCTTTTCTTTAAGTCACTGTTTGTATTTGCGTCTGCATATAAATCAATAAAATTCAAAGGAAACCTAGCTTTTGAAATACTTCAAACACATAAGAAGAAATAACTTAAGCTTCATCTCTTAAATTAACTAACGTTTACAACTTCAGATCTTTTCTCAGCGTGATAATATTTCACGGTACGAGACACTTTGAAATAGTACTGACATAAAATGGGCTTCCTTTAGCTCTTCATTAATCTGACTTGTCACAAATGACGTAATAACTTTCCTTACTATTACCCTGCACTTGGTATGAGAACATCTTTACATATCTTTGAAAAAATGTTTCACAGTGGTGGTTGTGCCGTTCTTGGAATTAAAGTAGTGCTTCTTTACTACCGTATGATAAACGAAGGATGTTTTCTGTGCTACCAGTGATAAGTGTATTTCATTTCACTCTGGGTTTTAGGTTTTTTCGTAGTTAAGAAATTACTGATACTGCTTCTAAATGCCTTAATTTGAAAAGAGAATTTATTCTTTTTTCGTTTTTGCATGTTTGACTACGCATAACCAGCCACCATGTGAAATGCAGAATTTATTATGATATAAAGTACATTTTACACTTTTACTTAACCTTGATGAAGGGAAATTTACTAATAAGTATTATCAACACCACACTTACTTTAAGGCATTATCATGCGGATGAAAAAATCCAAAAAATATTATAACAGTGTACAATCACTAGCAGCCACAACAGCATGTTCGAAATAGATTAAACAGGTCCACCATAACCACAATATAGAAAAAATTATCACCCCCATAAATAATACCAACTTCGTAATGACGAACTCACTACTCTGTTTCATGAATTTGTTATCAGGGGTGTTACACCATGGCAGTCTTGATCTACTGAACACCGTTATATAAAGGAACGATATAAAAACCAAACCCACAATCCTTTGGTATAAAGGGGACTTAAAAAATGGGACATTCGGAACACAATTCGGGATACTAGAAATTTTTAAAATAACAAATTAAGTCCCTTTGGGGGGAAAAAAGGGACAAAAGGGAACCCTATATTCAATATATCTAATTTTAAGTGGCCTGTCATAGGACCACTTGCTTGCCAAACTGGGCGGATATAAGTTAATTAATTTCCGAGATACTTGCTGAAGAGGCGCTATCTTTCAAAATGTTCGACAAAAGAGGCTATTGTATCAGAATAGTTCATCCTGAGATATTTTGAAAACGATACTTGGGTGGATACAGGTTAATTAATTTCCGAGATACTTGCTGAAGAGGCGCTATATTTCAAAATGTTAGACAAAAGAGGCTATTGTATTAGAATAGTTCATCCTGAGATAATTTGAAAACGATACTTGGGCGGATATCGGTTAATTAATTTCCGAGATACTTGCTGAAGAGGCGCTATATTTCAAAATGTTAGACAAAAGAGGCTATTGTATTAGAATAGTTCATCCTGAGATAATTTGAAAACGATACTTGGGCGGATATCGGTTAATTAATTTCCGAGATACTTGCTGAAGAGGCGCTATATTTCAAAATGTTAGACAAAAGATGCTGTCGTATTAGAATAAATCATCCTGAGATAATTTGAAAACGATACTTGGGCGGATATCGGTTAATTAATTTCCGAGATACTTGCTGAAGAGGCGCTATATTTCAAAATGTTAGACAAAAGAGGCTATTGTATTAGAATAGTTCATCCCGAGATAATTTGAAAACGATACTTGGGCGGATATCGGTTAATTAATTTCCGAGATACTTGCTCAAGAGGCGCTATATTTCAAAATGTTAGACAAAAGAGGCTATTGTATTAGAATAGTTCATCCTGAGATAATTTGAAAACGATACTTGGGCGGATATCGGTTAATTAATTTCCGAGATACTTGCTGAAGAGGCGCTATATTTCAAAATGTTAGACAAAAGAGTCTATTGTATTAGAATAGTTCATCCTGAGATATTTTGAAAACGAAACGGTCTTCGAAATTATCGTCCTCCATGTCGCGCTTGCATTTCTACACAAAACTGGCAGCGTAAGTTCTTGTCATTTTCTCTCAATACTTGTACCCACTTGCAATTTAAAACTTTTGGACGTAGGATTCTGATATATTAAAATCGTATACATTTTGGTAGCCACCCAAGCACTACTCGTGTATAAAATTATGCGGGAACCGGTCAATGGTTCTAGAGATACGAGATCCTTATTTATTCTCCAGGTGGCGCTTTCTTCCAACTTACATGTTCATGAATTCATTGCTAAAATTGTTATTATTTAACTTCAAAAAATTTCTTCACAAATGTTGAATGGTCCTTGAGATATGAAATAGCACACATAAATTTAAAATGGCGACCATAAAAAAAAAGCAATTGCTGCGATTGAAATTTATGTACGTCGGGTGGCCTGACCATGTAAAGTGTACCGATATTGGTAGAATTCTGTGAAAAAATTCAAAACTGTATGACCCACACTCACAGACATGCATAAACACGAACAGAAAGGAGATCAATGTAAGCGTATCTTTGCTTCTGAAAGTAGGATGATAAGTAAAATCTATACGCAAGGAAATTTCATAGAGCGATTCACAGATTGCAGTTAGTAAGTGTAATCAGCAGGCTCACATATTTCCTCCAGTGTTTTACAATTTGTTTTGCCTTTTGGTTTATATTTTTTGACACTTTTTGCTTGCTAGACTATACTAATTCATCCCCTTAGGCTAATCGAGGGAGGGATACAGATTTTACTTCAACTAAAACTTAACTTAAAACGGATAGAGCCATTTACATGTATGCCTTATTCGCGGTTCGACACTAAGATCTTGCCAACAGTATGATGACAATGCAATAATGCCACAAAAATCAGCTTTTGACGTGGTGTTATTTACTATGTATTACCTAGTATTATAAATTAACATTTTAAAAAGTAATCTTAGTTGATGCATACTTTCCAAATGATGAGCCTACGGACTTCTGTTATATTCAAAGGGCGGGCTGCTGACAAGGCTCTGAATATTTAGTATTTAATCAAAATAATTAGCTTGGAGAATACCAGCTATCATTGCACATTTTCAAGAACTAGTCTTCACGCACGCGCAGTAGAAAGATTGCAGCAAGTGAGTATTGACGGAAATGTTGAAAAAAAGTAACTGAGGGGCAATTAACGCTGAATAAATGTCTGCGTCTCTACTACAGAAACACAAGCGCAAGAAAGAATATCACCAGTTAATGTAGAACACATCATGCATAACTTATGCTTTCTTAATTCATTCAGCATATCTGGGGCCTGTATTCCCTTATATTTTGTCACACTTAAATCAACTAGAGTTATATGTGTTTAGGGCACTTGTTGAACTAAAATGTATTCTAGTCCATTGAACAGTGAATTAAACTTTCTGTAAAGGACTTCGTAGCCGGTGGGTGACACTGAACGGAAATCAAGTGACACTGTTTCGTTTCTCAGAATATATAGTATTTTTCTTTCACATTTTCAGCAGATACTATACGTCAGCTTAAGTTGCAGTAAGGCAGTCTTAGCGGGTTAAGCGTTCCTAAGAAAATAATTTACGCTATAAGTTGCAGGGACGTCAATACACAAATGGGCTAAATTGTTGGTAGAAACAAGTATCTTACTATGAAAAGTTACAAATATTTCTAATTTCGAAAAAGAATAACACTTATTAAGACTACCTAACCTCCAAGCTTAGAATGAAAAAAACTTACAGTAAACGCCAATACAATTTTTTTTTTACAGAAAGCTCATTTTAATTGTACTGATAACTTCTTGAAGATTGTTATACACAGAACCAAAATAATANTGACGTGGTGTTATTTACTATGTATTACCTAGTATTATAAATTAACATTTTAAAAAGTAATCTTAGTTGATGCATGCTTTCCAAATGCTGAGCCTACGGACTTCGTTTTAATTCAAAGTGCGAGCTGCTGACAAAGCTCTGAATGTTTAGTATTTAATAAAAATAATAAGCGTGGAGAATACCAGCTATCATTGCACATTTCCAAGAGCTAGTCTTCACGCACGCGCAGTAGAAAGATTGCAGCAAGTGAGTATTAACGGAAATGTTGAAAAAAAGGTAACTGAGGGGCAATTAACGATGAATAAATGTCTGCGCCGCTACTACAGAAACACAATCGCAAGAAAGAATATCACCTGTTAATGTAGAACACATCATGCATAACTTATGCTTTCTTAATTCATTCAGCATATCTGGGGCCTGTATTCCCTTATATTTTGTCACACTTAAATCAACTAGAGTTATATGTGTTTAGGGCACTTATTGAACTAAAATGTATTCTAGTCCATTGAACAGTGAAGTAAACTTTCTGTAAAGGACTTAGTGGCCGGTGGGTGACCCTGAACGGAAATCAAGTGACACTGTTTCGTTTCTCAG
The DNA here is from genome assembly GCA_002778355.1 of Clitarchus hookeri. Classification (NCBI taxonomy): domain Eukaryota; kingdom Metazoa; phylum Arthropoda; class Insecta; order Phasmatodea; family Phasmatidae; genus Clitarchus; species Clitarchus hookeri. The sequence continues at coordinate 21,102 of NQII01006527.1, forward strand.
AATATATAGTATTTTTCTTTCACATTTTCAGCAGGTACTTACTATAGGTCAGCTTAAGTTGCAGTAAGGCAGCCTTAGCGGGTTAAGCGTTCCTAAGAAAATAATTTACGCTATAAGTTGCAGGGACGTCAATACACAAATAGGCTAAATTGTTGGTAGCAACAAGTATCTTACTATGAAACGTTAGAAATGTTTCTAATTTCGAAAAAGAATAACACTTATTAAGACTACCTAACCTCCAAGCTTAGAATGAAAAAAACTTACAGTAAACGCCAATACAATTTTTTTTTACAGAAAGCTCATTTTAATTGTACTGATAACTTCTTGAAGATTGTTATACACAGAACCAAAATAATANTGACGTGGTGTTATTTACTATGTATTACCTAGTATTATAAATTAACATTTTAAAAAGTAATCTTAGTTGATGCATACTTTCCAAATGATGAGCCTACGGACTTCTGTTATATTCAAAGGGCGGGCTGCTGACAAGGCTCTGAATATTTAGTATTTAATCAAAATAATTAGCTTGGAGAATACCAGCTATCATTGCACATTTTCAAGAACTAGTCTTCACGCACGCGCAGTAGAAAGATTGCAGCAAGTGAGTATTGACGGAAATGTTGAAAAAAAGTAACTGAGGGGCAATTAACGCTGAATAAATGTCTGCGTCTCTACTACAGAAACACAAGCGCAAGAAAGAATATCACCAGTTAATGTAGAACACATCATGCATAACTTATGCTTTCTTAATTCATTCAGCATATCTGGGGCCTGTATTCCCTTATATTTTGTCACACTTAAATCAACTAGAGTTATATGTGTTTAGGGCACTTGTTGAACTAAAATGTATTCTAGTCCATTGAACAGTGAATTAAACTTTCTGTAAAGGACTTCGTAGCCGGTGGGTGACACTGAACGGAAATCAAGTGACACTGTTTCGTTTCTCAGAATATATAGTATTTTTCTTTCACATTTTCAGCAGATACTATACGTCAGCTTAAGTTGCAGTAAGGCAGTCTTAGCGGGTTAAGCGTTCCTAAGAAAATAATTTACGCTATAAGTTGCAGGGACGTCAATACACAAATGGGCTAAATTGTTGGTAGAAACAAGTATCTTACTATGAAAAGTTACAAATATTTCTAATTTCGAAAAAGAATAACACTTATTAAGACTACCTAACCTCCAAGCTTAGAATGAAAAAAACTTACAGTAAACGCCAATACAATTTTTTTTTTACAGAAAGCTCATTTTAATTGTACTGATAACTTCTTGAAGATTGTTATACACAGAACCAAAATAATATTTCTCGACTTATTTATTAACATTGAATGTAGTCAAAATAAGTTATTTATCCCTTATAGCATATCCCAACTAGTCTTCAGCAATGTAGTATTTGAATAACTGGCCAACCTCCCTCTATTTATAAGGTATAATGTATATAATGTACATTAAAAAATGTTATGTAGCCAGTAAATATTACATTTATTACTCAACAAAAATAAAAATTACCACATTCATAATTTTAGTTTATGCTGGTAACACCTATTGTTACTTCGAAAGGAGGCAATAATTAAGGGTAAACACTATATGAATTTGAAATCGTTTAAAAATTCGTTTTATTGTGGAAGTGAAGGCAGACCTCCATCAGTTAGAATTACGAATATATGGGCGAATGAATCCAACATCGAAGTGCGTGATACTCAGAGGACAGATAGCTGAGAATAAACAACAATTTTTACTTCATGTTTGATTTTAAAATGTGTAACTCGAGCTGTTGACTTGCCTGTATATGTAAACACTTTTTAATCGTAATACTAGTGTTGGAGTAAACGTATTCTGTGGTTTTTAATTCACTTGCTGCTGTACTTTGTGTGCTGGCGTACTTCGGATATTAAAAAAAAATTTTTAAACAAATTTTTACTTTCATTGAACTGAAGTTAACTTAATTTAATCCTAAGTAATCTACATAACGAAACTTTATCTCACTATAGCCATTCGAAAGAAACGTGCATAAGCAAATAATAATTTCAAAGAAAAGTGTGGAAAAAAAAAATGTTTTCAAGAATTGTTTGTTGACGGAAATTCGAAAAAAAATTCTTTAAATGGCAGTAGTATTAATTAATGTAGCATGTGTATAAGTGCCATAAAAGAGTAAACCATAGTCATAATGTTAACGTTTCACGGTAGCACAAGCAGAGAAAAACGGAACTACCTGGTAAAAATGGGCTTTGAACCAACTGCGACGTGAACGGAAATATTTGAGTCTTTTAAAGTATTGGGTTCGAATCGTCACAGCATAAACATCCTCGTTATACAAGCCAGATTTTTTAGTTTAACTATCACGGACATTGAAAAACACGTTCTGTTTAAAAATAAATATTTTTTTTTTCATTTGTAAAAATGGTTTTTTAAATTTCGATTTTGATTTTAATGAGGATTTTTTAGTGTACAAGCGCGAACACGTATGTATATAATTTATATAGGCGTGAGTGGAGGTTTAAGTCAGCTTGTGAGTGAGAAAATTACTGAATGATAACACAGAGGTAGATAGAATTCTAGTAGGTTCCAAACTTAGCCGAGAGTCCAAACTTAGCCGAGAGGTTGTCATTAGCCGTATATTGCTGAAGTATTCAGTGGAAAGAGAAAGGTTCCTGCTATGATTCTCATGTTCGTGGAGAAAGTCAGCAATAAAACTACATGCGTCCACATCTCAGAGCAACTTCGATGGAATCTGCCCAGAACTCAAAATGGTAACGAGCACTTACAAATGGAGTTTAATACAATTACATGTTGAATAAATGGAGATTTTCAAACATTCGCTATTGCAATGCAGATGTCTGTCATGGAGAAACAGGACTGTTTTTCCATGACAGACATCTCAATCGCAATGGCGAATGTACAACATCTCTATTTATTCATTCACCCCATTGCTCTATTCATTCAGCGATAACAATTACATGTTGCCTTTCTTTATATAATTTTAGTATAAACTCTGTTTTAAGAACAATTAAGTTAACAAGAACTCTGTAATATTTTTGATAACCTAAAAGATATATTATTAATGGCGGCTAAAATGTCGACATTAATAGGCGGTTTACATTTGTTTTTAATATTACAATTTCATGGACACTGAAATGGAAAATAAGTGCAGAAATTGTATCAACATCACGAAGGAGATTTGAACTAGAGCGCGCATGTCAGGTGAGTAGCTGTTTCTTAAAGTAAATGTTACGTATACTGATAAGTGATTTTTACAGTGGATCATTTTAACAGTATAATATCTGCAAATTTCAGTAAGGCATAGCCAGACCAAAACGAAAATAAAAGCATAATGTAAAATGTTTGTAAAAGAGTGAAGGAAGTTATTCGATCATAAAGGTTTTGGAGGTTGCGCACCAAAAGAAAGTAGGTAGTAATAACCCTACTCATATCTAATATTTACTTTACAGAAATATGAAGAAGATGAACGTTAGGCTTCTCCAACGTATTGACGAATAACTTCGCACGGGCACAGATCACAGGTGCTGAGTAAGGGCAAATTCAGTTTTAAGAGAAGTCTGCTCTCTTCGCAACCACACGTCACACGATTACAGCCGTCCTGCCGTACTGATGAAAAATACGTTTATATCTTTAACTAGGTATCCGAGTTATGACTGCAACGAAAACTACCCTAACACAGAATTTGAGAATATCGGTGATATCACAATTTTTGTCGTGTGGATTTCTGTTGAGTATTTATAAATTTAAACTCAGGAGGCCTAAAGCATAATATTTGATAGAAAAGTAAGATAAATTTGAAAAAAATAATAATTTATTATGTACTAGCGAAACCGCCTGGCTTCGCCCGGTAACGATTTGGTTTTTACAGCGAGACTTTGAAAGACAAAAATTGTTACTGTGGTCATCATTAAAATATAAACATATGCTAACGCGGACTTTTCTGTAGACATTTTTGAGAGTTACAATTCTATAGTTCATTAATTTCACGTATCTCTTATGGTTTTGTCAGCGGAAGCCATGTAAGCACCCCAAAAGCGGTTTCTTACAACTTGACTACAAATGGTTCGACATTTCTCTACTATCCTTACATTAAATATAAATATATTATAAACCGAAACATTTATCAAAATATTCTCTAAATGATGTTAAAAACCGCATCAATATTTATTAAGTAGTTTAGAAGTACTAAGCGAATACACAAACAGACGTGGATAAGCGACTTTGTTTTATACTATTTAGAGATTTACTGTATATTAAAAATAACAAAACTAGTTCATATGTTGGTTTCTGAACAGGATTTATTTGGTAAACCTTCTTAAAAGTTGCTTATGGGCGTGGACTTGAAGAGCATCAGATTTGGTTTTTACTTCACAAAGTGCGGTTTTCTCACAAATTCCTTGCTTTGCCCTTAACGATAAACAACGAAAATCTTCACATCACACCCATATTGACCATACTTTAAGGAAAACATATTTTACATAAAATTTAACTTGCTGCATCATAATGAGTACTACTTAATTGATAACATTTTATAACGAATAATATTAAGTGATGGTAGTAATAGACAACTAACATATTAATCGTATAATGGTTAAATAATTATTTTTCATTTCTAAAAGGTATCGATTTTAAAAGAACTTCAACTGTTCGTGAAGACATACGTGAATTAAAAATTATCTTTATGTAACATTTAAATATTTTCAAAAAAACCTTTTATCATTATAAACACTGTGCTGACCTGAAATATGTTTTGAAACAACCTCCGTGCATGTAAATGAGCAAATGTTGTCTTTGTTGTTTTGTAACCATCAGCTCACCAAAATCAAATTAATGTTGACTATTCATAAATAAATTTTTTACACAGCAAGTGACGTGTGATAATAACTGCTGTAAAATTATAGTCTATAGTTTCCATTTATGTTCAAAAAAATTTGGCCACAATAACGGTTCGAATCTAAATTGACACGAATGTTACACAAAATAATTGTGTATATTTTATAGCGAATAAGTTACAATATTTTTAAAGTAAGATCGTCTTAAATGCAACAAACGCCATATACTGAGAGGCACTATTGGTGTTGAGAATTTAGCACTAATAAAATATTTGCGGAAAAAATTTTAATTATTAAAATTAAAAAAACGTAGTATGTAGCTTCAGTATTCCAATAAATATCAGGTTTGAAACAGAAGTCTCAGAGTGAAATTTTTATTTGTAGACCTATACATGCTATTTTAGTCAAACATTAAAATAATTTTTTCCATACACCTTGCAACTTTCATGCGAATATTTTTTTATATGAAAACAAGTAGAAAACATTGGCCTTAGAAACCACTGAAACTTAAACGTGAATGATTATATAATTTTCCCGTATTGATCTTTTATGCGATTTTAAATTATTAGGACGATGCAGACATATTATAAATGCGTCGGTAAAAATGTGTTTCTCAAATATTTTGAAAAGGATTCCAGCAATAAAGGCCAGCCAAGTGGCTGAGACATTTCATCCTTTCCAAGCAATTTCTAAACTATCAAGTTTGCGTTATGTAATAGTAAATGTTTGTATTGTGAAAAACTTTAAATTATTGGAAACATTCAGAATTATGTTCATATTATACACGGCTTAGTTTTAAACGACATTAATGTAATTTTCATAAATTAAATGTGTTGAAGTTTTTTAATAACACTTTATGATAGAATATCGAGCTAGTTATTCAGACACATGAAGATTGGTGAAAACATACAAATGTAAAGAAGTAAAAATTACCAACATTTTCTGTTCAGACAGTTGAATAATTAATTACGTTACAAACAGTGCATTAGAATTATTTCGCAAGTCCACCATGAATATGAGGTGCTGGTGTTAATATATTGATATACAGTCACAATTCACCGGTGTGATGCATTTAATTAGAGGATAGATTAGAAGTGTTTACAGTTCACTTAAAATATGATCAAAATATTCCAATATAGACGTCAGTGTAAAAAAAAAAACGTTTTAAGCTATCGATCTAGAATTCAGAATGCTTTCCCATTCACTTGTATGTATGTATTACTTTGTATCGCTTTATGGAATTTATTTTGCTTGAGTACAGCTAAGAGGTTGGCAACCGGGAAAAAAAAATATTTTCAAAATTACTGAAAATAATACTGCACATATAAGGTGGATATCAGTTTATTCAGTGCTTGAAAGGTATTTTGCACNTCAAATATTTTGAAAAGGATTCCAGCAATAAAGGCCAGCCAAGTGGCTGAGACATTTCATCCTTTCCAAGCAATTTATAAACTATCAAGTTTGCGTTATGTAATAGTAAATATTTGTATCGTGAAAAACTTTAAATTATTGGAAACATTCAGAATTATGTTCATGTTATACACGACTTAATTTTAAATGACTTGAATGTAATTTTCATAAATTAGATGTGTTGAAGTTTTTTAATAACACTTTATGATAGAATATCGAGCTAGTTATTCAGACACATGAAGATTGGTGAAAACATACAAATGTAAAGAAGTAAAAATTACCAACATTTTCTGTTCAGACAGTTGAGTAATTAATTACGTTACAAACAGCGCATTAGAATAATTTCGCAAGTCCACCATGTATATGAGGTGCTGGAGTTAATTTCTTGATATACAGTCACAATTCACTGGTGTGATGCATTAAATTAGAGTATAGATTAGACGTGTATACAGTTCACTTAAAATATGATCAAAATCTTCCAATATAGACGTCAGTGTACCAAACAAAACGTTTTAAGCTATCGATCTCGAATTCAGAATGTTTGCCCATTCACGTGTATGTATGTATTACTTTGTATCGCTTTATGGAAATAATTTTTCTTGAGTACAGCTAAGAGGTAGGCAACCGGAAAAAAAAAACATGTTCAAAATTACTGAAAATAATACTGCATAGGTGGACATCAGTTTACTCAGTGCTTGAAAGATATCTTGCACGTGGAGGTGTGTGTGTGTATGCGTGTATATATATATATAT
>NQII01006527.1:28106-44184 GCA_002778355.1 Clitarchus hookeri
CACATTAATACATTACTGAGAACTCTGACCCAGTATCTTTACTCATAAGCACGATTTACAATTAATTGCTTAACGAACGCACCCGTTTGTAGAAAGTATTATTTATTCCACATATTCCTGATTATAAGAACACAATTTCATTTATATTGGCAGGAACCTGGTACTCTTAAATTTTGTACTTATAGTCATTATAATCAGTAGGTATGTTAAATTCCAGTTTACATAATTTAGCAAACAATAGTTTTTCATTTAAAAATTATAGTTTTATTTCTTTGTTCCATTTAAACTGTAAAATGGCTGAAGTGTTATTCAAACAGTGTTTTGATTTGTATATACTGCAGTTGGCTAAATACGAAGTTTGTAGCAGAATTTGGTATTCACTTAGCCATACAGACCCAATGTACACAAATGTGCACATTACGCACGTGTTGGTAATTTTTGGTCTGTACTGCACACTCCGAAGTTCAATGACCAATGATCTTACCTGTGGGTAAATGATTCGCAAACCGTCTTACTGATATGGGTCATAACTGGTTCACATCACTGTAGCCGAACATATAGACCACATCTCATTAGCTGTGACAACGAAGCAAGTGTTGTGTCGACTTAAGTACAGCACGCACCATAAAATTTCTTGTTTGCAACACCTGATACCGTAAATTAAAGTGGTTCTGAAAGAGTTGAAACTGTGATTATAGAAAATGCCCTGCCATTGCAAACTGTGCTTGGACGCCCTTAATAAGAAAAGCTCCACAGAAATTCGGAATTTTATTTCGGAATNTGCAAACTGTGCTTGGACGCCCTTAATAAGAAAAGCTCCACAGAAATTCGGAATTTTATTTCGGAATGAAATATTTACTTGGAATTGGGAATACCTTGAAAATTTGGAAGCAAAATTGCAATACATCCAGTGTTCAGTTTTTCACCGGCTCCCATAGTGTAACCTAGAAAAAAGGGTTAGTTCCACTTGATAGTATGCATTTAAAATATATTTTTATACTTTAAATTCTGCAACGGCGCAAACGTCAGTATTGGAAGGGAACAACTTAAACCAAATAAATGCCTTAACAAAAATCCGCTTAGTTGACTATTTTATTATATATTTGGTTTAAAAAAAAACTGCAAATGTACTTGAAATATTATCGTAATAAACTCTCATCTTTCTAACTTGCTCATGATAATCGTACCCCCTGTACTTTCATATGGTTTATTATTTTGGCAGACAAGTTAATTTAGTGTAAAAACAGTATCGCAATTAGTATTACGAAAGATGGATAGTTAATAGTAATAGACTCTAAGAAATTATTCACATATTTACCTTATTAGTGTATACGTATAATACGAAAGAGCGAACGGTAACGTTTTTTNTAACGAACATTCGAGTTTGTAGAAAGCATTTTTTATTCCACATATTCCTGATTATAAGGACACCATTTAATTTATGTTGGCAGGAACCTGATGCTCTTAAATTTTGCACTTACAGTCATGATAATCAGTAGGTATGTTAAATTCCAGTTTACGTAATTTAGCAAACAATGGTTGTTCATTTAAAAATTATAGTTCTCTTTCTTTAAACTGTAAAATGGCTGAAGTGTTATTAAAACAGTGTTTTGATTTGTATATACTGCAGTTAGCTTAATACGAAGTTTGTAGCAGAATTTGGTATTCACTTAGCCATACAGACCCCAATTTACACAAATGTGCACATTACGCGCGTGTTGGTAATTTTTGGTCTGTACTGCACACTCCGAAGTTCAATGACCAATGATCTTACCTGCGGGTAAATGATTCGCAAACCGTCTTACTGATATGGGTCATAATTGGTTCACATCACCGTAGCCGAACATATAGACCACGTCTCATTAGCTGTGACAACGAAACAAGTGTTGTGTCGACTTAAGTACAGCACGCACCATAAAATTTCTTGTTTGCAACACCTGATACCATAAATTAAAGTGGTTCTGAAAGGGTTGAAACTGTGATTATAGGAAATTCCCTGCCATTGCAAACTGTGCTTGGACGCCCTTAATAAGAAAAGCTCCACAGAAATTCGGAATTTTATTTCGGAATGAAATATTCGCTTGGAATTGGGAATACCTTGCAAATTTGGAAGCAAAATTGCAATACATCCAGTGTTCAGTTTTCCACCGGCTCCCATAGTGTAACGTAGAAAAAAAGTGTTAGTTCCACTTGATAGTATGCATTTAAAATATATTTTTTTACTTTAAATTCTGCAACGGCGCAAACGTCAGTACTGGAAGGGAACAACTTAAACCAAATAAATGCCTGAACAAAAATCCGTCTAGGTGACTATTATATTATATATTTGGTTAAAAAAAACTGCAAATGTACTAAAATATTATTGTAATCAACTCACATCTTTCGAACTTGCTTATGATAATCGTATCCCCTGTACTTTCATATGGTTTATTATTTTGGCAGACAAGTTAATTTAGTGTAATAACAGTATCGCAATTAGTATTACGAAAGATGGATAATTAATAGTAATGCACTCTAAGAAATTATTCACATATTTACCTTATTAGTGTATACGTATAATACGAAAGAGCGAACGGTAACGTTTTTTCCCATTCATCTATGGTAGTAATTCTGCATTTGCTNTCCCATTCATCTATGGTAGTAATTCTGCATTTGCTCAGGAAAGAGTCAAATGTGTAGGAAAGTTTCCAAATTTGTATATCAGCAAATGCATCACATTCCTATATTTGTAGCGTGCTATATGGTACTATTCCCATATAATGTTTATGTTAAAAACTTACATTACAGTTTGGGAAGTTTACCAGAAATTTTTTAAAGTGTAGTTCTTTGCAAACTAGAGACGTTTTCGTTTTTCAAGTTTACACGCTTCGTGGCATTGTTGGACGATACCCTAAGGATGTTTCCTCACGATTACAACACTTTAATAATGCGCATTGCACAAGTCTGTTACGAATGTTTGATCGTGAGGGAACCTCCTTAGGGCATCGCCCAACAAGCCACGAAGACATAACAGAAGAAGGAAGTGTTATCCACGTAAAAGTTTTAGAAACATTGGCAGATTGAACGCTGATATCAATAAGAAATATAATACGTTTGTGACGCAAGAAACAGTTTGCCAAGAGAGTTATATTATGCGTTTCGTTTTTGTAAAAGCTGTTCACGATAAAATGAGTACTTTTGATATCAACCTTACAAAAAAGTCACTGCNTGCACAAGTCTGTTACGAAAGTTTGATCGTGAGGGAACCTCCTTAGGGCATCGCCCAACAATGCCACGAAGACATAACAGAAGAAGGAAGTGTTATCCACGTAAACGTTTTAGAAACATTGGCAGATTGAACGCTAATATCAATAAGAAATATAATACGTTTGTAACGCAAGAAACAGTTTGCCAAGATAGTTATATAATGCGTTTCGTTTTTGTAAAAGCTGTTCACGATAAAATGAGTACTTTTGATATCAACCTTACAAAAAAGTCACTGCTACTACCCCCGCTTACATTTTAACGGGCGCACTGATTGACATACTCTGAGTAAAGTTGGTAACGTTGGAGGGAAACAAGTTCCATGTCATAAAGTCGATTAAAAAGTGTTATGCAACCATTTGTGATTACTTAAATTATTTCTCTCGGTTTCTGTTTTTTTAAATTCACCTAAGTGTAAAAATAAAAAAATTAAATTTGCAAATGATTTACTTTTTAATTAATTTCATTTATACACGACCGACGCATAAATAAAGTGATGAGGCACACGGCAAGGTTATTTATACATTAGGTAAAAGAATACACAACATGTACATACGTATATTTTAAGCAGGGCTTCTAAATGTGCTCAGTTTACCATGAACAGCCTATGTCGCTTTGGACTTCAAAATATTACTGCAAAGCTGGTAGTAGTCTCATTGAGTTTTTCTTTTTCNTGAACAGCCTATGTCGCTTTGGACTTCAAAATATTACTGCAAAGCTGGTAGTAGTCTCATTGAGTTTTTCTTTTTCGCAAGCCTCATAACCCTCCGGGTCCAATTGTAAGTTTTATTAATCAGGTTGATACGAGAAACACAATCGTTTGGAAGACTTTTTGAATTAATAAATATATATTAATGTAAGTACTGCGGTTATTACTACTGCCCGAGTCCCGATATTGTATTGTTGTAAGGAGGTTAAATTTGAATTGGGTGACGAAATAGGTATGTTTCGTAAATTAATTTATCATGCCCAGCTTGCATACAGTGCGTAGATGTTAATANATTGGGTGACGAAATAGGTATGTTTCGTAAATTAATTTATCATGCCCAGCTTGCATACAGTGCGTAGATGTTAATAACATTTATTTGACCGAAATCTGTTGAGTAGTTTTCGTTTCAGGGTGATATAACCTCAACTTTAATGAAGAGGGGAACTCCTACCTAGAAACTGTCGTAACCGGTAATGAAACATGGGTGCACCATTACACGCCTGTCTACGATGGATTGGAAGAAAATGGCATCACCACCGAATGTGACCCCATAACATTTCCATTCGTTTCTACCACTAGAGACCCAGCTCAGTAGGAGGCGATTTCAAGATGAAGCTACTGAAATGTTTGCTGCGCGAGATTAGTTGAAATATAAATATACTGGTNATGTTTGCTGCGCGAGATTTGTTGAAATATAAATATACTGCTTTCTGCAGAGAGGGAATATCACGCCGAGATCGGCGTACAAATCGCCTAGGTAATGTGCAAAACAAATAAGAATAAATGTGCCCTTCCCATTGTAGATGTGTTTTGTGCATACATTACACCCTACTACTTGTCGCATAACAAGGGACCTTAATTACTGACATCCTCGTATAGCGCTAACGAATTTCAACGGTAAAATAAAGGCATTAAAATTTTTCTGAAAAGAAAATGTCTTAAATTTTTGTTTTATAGAACATAACTGAGTAAACATTCTACAGTTAAAATGTTTTTTTTTTGTGATCTGGAAAACGTTTGTCATACGTTGTTGAAAATAGAATCGTTTTGATAGTTATATTAATTAACTTTTAACTATGAAAATGCCTAACATAAAAGTAATGATGCATTTTCTAGGCTTTAAATAGCGATAATAAGATAGGCGTGGCAATTACAATTGTTTAAATAATGCACTTTTTTCTTACAAAGAACAAAGCAGACCACCAGTATCAAAACATAAAAATTTTTACGGCTTTCCTCTATTGGCTTTAGAGCATTGGGAAATTATAATCACAATATACTTCCACATCTGATAATAAATATCATCACTTAACAATGTTCGAGCTATGAAGCGTGCCCACTTGCTGTCTCCAATGCAGTTTTTGTAATTTGTTACCAAAACATTTTGACTAGTATTATTAGCTTCACTTAGAACTACTTTATATTACACTTCTAATTGAGAACTGATATAATTTATTAATTATCAGTGTGACAAATATTATCTATGAGTGTACAGAACTGGGTTTCAGAAAAAAAGAAAACACTGACAGAAATAGAATTCTGTTCAAACATACACTATTTTAATAAATCTGACAGTCAGCTGATATAATAACTTAGGTATATTAGTTGATAATCAAGCTAAAATAATTTTTACTAATATCTTAGCAAATTTTGTTTAGATATGGCGGCATTCTAAACCGAATGGTAGAAAACAACATGGTTTTATTTGGCGCATTTACAAGCACTATAAGAAAATATATGTAAAATGAAGATTCTGATTTCAAAAACAAACAATGCATTGCTTTTACAATTACAGTTACTATTATTGCTAGTATTATCAAAATACAAATCTTATTATCTGACATCTGGTAAACAGCACTGATTTCACATAGAATTTTTGCCAATTAGAGGTCAGGACCATAGCAAGAAATAATGTACGAAAAGTGCGGTATGCCTTTTCCCCCTTAAACAAAGTATGGCACTTTCTAAGAATTCTCACTACTCATAAAATCTACTGAGAAAATTGTGTTATTTGTAAAATGTATAATAAGCACTGCCGGAAACGGTGCAGAGGTCACATGAAATAACTTCATGTGGCGTTTAGTACCATTGTTAAATGGTACTAAAATGTGAAGTGCATTGGCAGCTTTTTAAAATTCAAGTACTCTTCAGTTCCTTAGAATGTAACCTAGCGATACCTTATATATTAGACTATGTCTGTGGTTAGCTTTTGTGGCATCTCCATAAACATACAATAATCTTTTCCATGTATCCGGACCACTTAATGTTTAGTACAGCCACATAGATCTAGATGATCATTCCTTACTTTCTTGTTTGTTGCTGATTATGTAAATGTGAACAATTTAAACTGAGTTATCCTCGTTAACGTATAAAATTAAACGTAGATAACGTTTGTTTAGAAAGCTTCTAAGCCTGATACTACACGACTGGCTTTTATCGTACAATTGCCGCGATAAGACCGTCAAAATACCATCGTGAGCGCAGCTGATAATATATAAATATAACTGTTCGCGCACTATAACTGTTTAGTCATCTTCGAACAGTTTCCAGGGGTGTGAAGGTCGGAGGTTGCGGGTTCTTGTTTTGCCATCTTCGTCATAAGTCACTGCGATCTCCTTGAGCACGAAGCCATTTTGGCGCTGGAAACCCTGCGGATTACAGTACATTTTGAAGCTGTCGACTAAACAGCCAATAGCAATTGGTGGTGTAGGTCAGTCATCTGCTGGGAGACCTCCGGAAATGTAAGAATTTTTTAAAATAAATAATTTAATAATCAATTTTTAAATAATTTTTAAAATAAATGTTATTGATTTTTGGATTTTTGGAATTTTTGGGGTTTGAAGGTCATATGTTACCAGTTAAAGGTCAAATGCCAAGGTCAAGGTCAGCGACATCATACATGGCGGAAAAGATGGCCTCCGACTGACTGGGATGATAGTATGAACAGCTCCGGTGCTCCGCGTCCCCAAGCCCTTGGCCCAGACTTATATATTTCTTTCTACTTCTTTAGAATTTTCCGAGCATGATTACTATTTTAAGTGAATATCGCACATCATATTACGTACTCAAAGTCATTAAGTATAATTGAGCAGGAAATATTTCTGCTAAATAGAATTATGATTTAGTAAACAATTGAAAATAAAAAACGCATTCGGTACATTATTTCNTGCTAAATAGAATTATGATTTAGTAAACAATTGAAAATAAAAAACGCATTCGGTACATTATTTCCGTAATGGACTGCATGGAAACACAACATATGTATATCAATTGGAAAATAATTTTTAATAAAAATTCAGATTATATTCTTCTAGTAAAAAAAATGGACAGTTTGACCGACTTTCAAAAACAGTTAAGATTATTTGATGAATTTTGTCGGAAGGAATATTTTGATGGCCGTATTTTGCCTTCAAATTTTATTGTCAAATATATTTGAAGGCGAATATTCAGTGTGACAGGGGCTTTGGTGCCGGGTATCACGATTCTGTTACTTTGCTTTAGCTACTGTTGTTTGCGATTTATGGATTACCGACGTGTCACAACAAGCCACATGTTTGATGTTTATTTCTTGGAATGCCAAAACAAACATTTGTTTCTTCATCATAGCTTGCTGGCCCGGTATGTCCGCTGTTGAACATTACAGGTCAGCCATCACCTAGTGTAGGCCTATGTAGCCTAAAGGGGCTCAGATATTAGAAAAATCTATTAAATGATTTTATAAACAATACGCCTTTATTTATAATTATATTGCTATCGTGATTAATTTATGCAGAATAATCACCGTTCTGAGAATACCCATCTTATTATTTTTTGTTTTTACGAAGTAAAATTAATTTAAATGATATTTTACGGGTATATCTTGTATGTAAACAAAAAAATTGCTTATCATTCTTACTTCCAGATTCTATATATATATATATATATATATATATATATATATATATNTCACCTAGTGTAGGCCTATGTAGTCTAAAGGGGCTCAGATAATAGAGAAATCTATTAAATGATTTGATAAACAATACATCTTTATTTATAATTATATTGCTATCGTCATTAATTTATGCAGAATAATCACCGTTTCGAAAATACCCATCGTATATTTTTTTGTTTTTGTTTTTAGGAAGTAAAATTAATTTAAATGATATTTTACGTGTATATCTTGTATGTAAACAAAAAAATTGCTTATCATTCTTACTTACAGATTCTATATATTTATAGATTTATTTTTATCCATTTATATTGGTGTTAATTTTATTTATATATATATAAATGTTTATTTTTATCGCTATATATATGCAGCATACCTTTCATAGGGTATACTACACCATTGTAATAATGCTAGGTGGTTTAAAGTAAATAAGAATGAAAATTTCGAATTATTTTTGTGTAAGTTACATTACATATCGTTACGAAGTCACAAATACAATATTAAATTAAGATTTTTCTAGGTGACAAACAGGAAGAACACAAAGTGGCTAATGCGTACATATATGTTATGACATTTTGTGTATGAATGTCGATAAGATAGTGTTGTGTTTTCTATGTATTTATGTGTGTGTCCTGAACTCTGCACCAAATGATTTCTATTTGGGCCAGGGTCTATAAAACATTATAAAGTAAGGGAGCAACAATGAACAGTGCGTCGTGATAACAATTAAGAATACTTGTGGCCATTCTTGAAATCTGTGAAATGGAAAGACATTAATTGAACTAAAGGGAAATAATTATTAAAAAGCGAGTTTTCTGAACGAAATGAAGAAATTATTTTTGACTGGCAAGTGAGTAATTTGCTTAAGCGTCAAAGTAATACATGGCTACAAAGAAAGTCGCTTGCAACTTACAGTAAATTCAACGTTTGTCACGTTCAAGTGTGACTGCAAAAAATATGTAATTTGTAAAAATTAAAAAAAAATTCATGTTACACATCAAATACAACCTGAAATGCAAATGAATTGCTTGCTGTTTGTTACGAAAGAAGTGCTCAGCTTTCAGAGTCCAGATGGGTTAGTTATGACTGTAATGTCTCGTTTGCAGTGACGTAACAGCGCGCACGCACACTCTTAGCGTGCTGTTTTCGAATTACGTGAGTCGTAAGTGCTCTGTGTGTTGCACAGAAGACGGCGTCGAAAACACGAGAATACCCAACAGTCGAAAAGAACAAAACATCACGCTAACTAATTTCCAAACAGTTTCAAGGTGACCATTCCAAAATAAGGTACGCATGATTTGTTGCACTATATTAATTTTCCGTAAACATTTTCTAGTTTTCTCACGATTTTCGTATTTTATTGAGTTTGAATTCACAGTTATTTTTTAAATATGAAATATCTCTCTAGCTCGTTTGGAAGTGCCAGGTTTTGTTTGCCCATCTGCGAAACTGCCGTTGTTCTAACCCAATATCAACAAACGTAATACGAAGTTTTTTTCCTTGAAATAATATTAATAGTTGGCCTTCTATCAAAATCCACACTTGGTTTGATAAAAATGCTTCTTATATTTAAGACCGCACTCACATACTAACTAACGCTTTGTCCTAGTCTTAATTATTATTTAATATGTAAAAAAGGGGGGTTTTAAAGGCTTTTTTACACTCAAGAAAGAGAAATAAGCAAGTGGTCCAAGGTTCACACATTATTAATATTGATCTCACGTGCAATCACTGTGACAAAATAATAAAATCTGTTACATAAAACGGAACTGCTTGTTACTTAAAAATAATTCGGTGTATTTTTTTTCCTTCTTCCCACTGAATCCAAAATTTCCTGAGCTGTTAAGGAAATCCAGATTACATTGTGAAAACTCAATTACTGTTGATTTGGGAATGACCAGTTAAAAATATTTAGTTGTGGCTAAGAAAATTCAAAATAACACAGATATTTTGGTAACCATCATCATGCTGTTCTACAATAATATTTTTTTTCTTTTCTTAAATTTTTAATCTGCCAATTTATCGGTCTTTCAGACTATAAAGATTGGTTTCTTACGTACATATTATGAAGCATGCATTACACATATTTAGGCAGTATCTTTTGATTTAACTTACGTGTTTCATACTACGTTTGCACATCAAACAGGAATAGGTAAATATTTTATGTTGTGTAATAGTTTTTGCAATTTTTCAAGCATAAATGACTCAATATTTCGAAGGGTTTAAGCTGGAAACAAATTTTGTACGTCCCAGTACAGAGCACTAGGCAGACATACTGCAACCAACTTTTAGTAGCAATCCACAAGGAACTTGTATGAAACGCATCTGTTGTGAACATTTGAGTAAATTTTCAAACAAAGGAGAAATTTCCAGAAATTAACACGGCATGAATTTCCGTCATCAAACCACTCATACAGGATAGTACTAGCAAAAATGTTCACAACACTAAATAGGCAATGCATTTGGTACAGGGATACAAGGTACCTGCTGAAAGATATTGGCAGAAATATACATTATGCTCACGTTACGAATGCGACTACTGCAAGCTTTTGTATTTCGGCTTGCTGCTTAGTTAAGCATGAAGTAACACATGATTTTAAATATTCACGAGTCAAGTATTTATGTATAGTTAACTTGAAGTAAACTACACCGTTAAAATAAATGGTCAATATCTAAATTATGGCGATTTAGCAATTTTTTTTTGTCACCTTTGATCGATAATTTACACGACTATCTAAGTAGCACATAGTAAAAAAAATTCTTTACTACGATGATATTTTCATCACGCATGCAACTATTAATATTATCTGTATTAATTTTTTTTGTCAAAATTACTGCGCAACAAAAACTTTTACGATTTTCCGTAATACGTGAAGAAAGCAGATCTTAAAGCCTTGTTCCCTCTAATAATAACTCAAATGTACTTCTTTGCAAAAAAGTAACATTACGTATTATTTATTTTGTAATACAAAGTTAAAAACCAGGTAACAGAATCTGAATGACATACAAAAACGACAGCTTAATATTTATATGTATGCAAATGAAAATAATTTTACAATAAGGTATTTTCTGTGTAAGTACAAACCAAGAATGGCTCCATCGATATTTACCAAGTTAGCTTAGTAGTAAGAATAAGCCTGAAATATACCATATAAAAAATTATATCAATTTGGTGATTTTAGTAATTTTTACTCACCATCCTTATGCATATTCGGAATCTTATATAACTTTAAACATTCCAATGTAATTTATTTACTGTTACACATGTACAATACTATTGATAAAAGTTAGAAGTGTTAGAGTAATCCTGAAATAGCTACCTATTGGTGAGACGTTTACGAATTGAAACTTTCTATATTATTATTAGAATCTCCCGATATGAGTAGTTTGGTTCAAACTGGTTTACTGGTTCCAGAAATATGTGAAAACAAGTAAATATTTTGGAACTACTTTATTAAAAAGCCTCACTTTTGCACTTAAACACAGCGGAATCTTGATTTCTTAGTTACACACACCATATTCAGAAAGTTATTCACCGAGTAATATTTATAATCTTTCCAGACGTATTGGTAAACGTTATTTCTTAATATAATGAGAGAAAGAAATTCCCACCTGAAAATATTTGCATCAATAATTAGTCTATGAACACCACTATAAGTTTTAATAATTTTGTTGGTTCCAGGCACAGGATTTTAAAGTAAAATTTTTTTGAAGTCTACCGTTTTCGAAAATAGACACGTCTATTACAACAAAGTTAATTTTGGATGGCTTACACGCCTCTAACCTTTATAAATTATGTTCGTATTCTTCTTGATTTACATAAATAATTTTTTCTAATACCTAAGGACGGTGTTTTGTCTCAAAAAGATGTAATTTTTACTCCTTGGAAGTTTTGTGCTCTGGTTCGATACGGTTGACTAACACTATGAATTCAAATAGGAATAACTGATATCGGAGATCTTATGTACTGTACAATAATTATGGTATGTAAAGTTTTAAAATATTATGACGATAATTGTCTTGTAGAACACAAATTTACCGATGGCGTTCCACACGAGCATATTTGAATTTCAGAACGTAGCATGACCTGAAATGCGTTGCACATTTAACACGTGCTGGTTTTTACCGAAGGGCCAAGATCATCTGTGACTGTCATTTTTGAGTGCAGTTAGGCAGCCTGCCGGGTTTGCTCTGTTGAGATTGATGTCACGCTGCTATGTCGAGGATAGATAAAGGGACCGAGCATCATTATTTCAGTGGACTGCGGACAAATGCATTCGTGCTCAAATTCAGAGTGTGGTTTTCTCCGTTGAGCATAGAAAAGTTATCTGCCCGTCTTCTGATTACTCAGTGTCAGACACCAGTGGGTCTCTTTTCAGAGTTGCAGTATCTGGCCAACATCTTTTAACGATTAATTCTAGCATTTGGAATTTGCCACTATTTGACACGAAAATCCACTATTTACATTAGAAATCCATTACCCGGATAAACCGTTAGAACTATACTACCAAAGAATGTGAGGACATAATCACGACGTGCTTTTTTTTTGTTCGTGGCTGCCTGGTGCTAACTGGGCATCACTTTCCTAACCAGGAAACACTAGTGTGAACAGATCCACTTTCAACAGTTTTAATCCTCTTGGTATTCAAGTGAAACTTCAGCAAACATTTATAGACACAACCATCAAAACGCAAAGCCAGCTGGAAGTTAATAATTACAAACAGTTGTAATAAACCAAATAACTACTCATGGCTAATTCTGAGAAATAGCATTTTACATACGAATACATACATTATAATTCTTACATAAAACATAATTCATACATCAGCCAATTTTTTTTTTGGTGCACGCATTTCAAAACATGCACTTAAACAATGATCAATTTTAAAACATAGCAGAATAAAATGATTAAGCTCGTACAATACTTATGGTTATTAATTAGTAAGCTTCAAAGTGGATAATACACACAGCATCGATGATAATTTTACAATACTCGTTTGCAATGGTCCTTATGCAAATGTTTTACGGAATTTCTGATTTTTTTTTACAAATTTTTACATTTATAGAAAGTTGTTAAAACATTTTACAGCAAAACTTACAATTGAAGGGAAACGATAAATAATAAGCCATTCGGCAATAATCACATATTATTTCTACAATTTATCTCTCTCAACAACACTTTTGTCCACAGGAACAAATAACATTGGAAAGCAGGGCATACCAAACATAAATACTTCAATTAGTAAATTAATATAAATATACATAGCCACACGTTTAGAACCATATTTAGCTACTGGAAGTGATCTGCCTTAATCGCTTAACAAACGGAACATTAAATAATCTTCGCTAACTTCCTTCCTCCATTGTCCAACATTTCAAGGCATTGTTGTATGCTGAAATGATAGGCACGTTAAAATAGCATTTTGAAGAAGACAATAACCCAATATAAAATAAGTGAGGATTTCATTACGGTTTACATAAACCATAAGTTCACAAGACGAATTCCTTTAAATTTATTCGGGTTCATAAATATACTGCATATATATATACAATTAGGAAAATCAGGCGATTGCTACACGCTGGAAACATAACTGTTTTAACGTTATTCGAAAAAGTAATTCAAATTATATAATATGTCTTAAAAGTTATCTGACACCGTAAGAAAGAAATTTTCAAGCAACTGGGAAAAGTGATACTGTGATTTATTTTATATAAGTTTAGCTAACTTCAATTTGGCGAGTGTTACGAGATAAGGTTGTTCATTTTGCGCTGTGATTTCCTCAAATCTAGACATATAGTGGGAAAGATTTTTTTTTTAGTTAATACTTCGAAAATAATTGCCAGAAATATTTCTTTTCACCTGCAGATGCTCCAACATTAGACTTAAAAAACTTAAGCTAAACTGAGGAGTTGATTCAAATACGTTTCTCTATAACGCTTTTTTGTTTCTGAGAACCATTGGTTTTGGTCAATCATTAAATAAATATTTTATTTTTACCAATGAGTTATAAAAAAAAAAGCCAAACACGATCACATGATTGCCAACGTTTTTATTAAAATGGACCAAAGAACTCTATCCCAAATTTTAATGCATTTCTGGGAATTTTTAGCACACTTTATCAATCATGTGCCATAACATGGCAAGTGCTAATTGTGTATAGAAATATTCATAGCGTCGTAGTAATGTTTTATCCCAAAGTTAATGTAAATCTACTTGCCTATCAAGCTCACATTAAAAGGTGCCATTGAATCAAAACCTTGACTTCTCAACTGCTAATTACGCGGTTGAGTGGAATTTTTGAAGAAAAGAGCGTTCTAATCAATTAATATATGGTTTCTTGAGTAATTTTTGGGACGTTTTGGATAAACAATTTCCAGCGAGATGGCTTCAGATAACCTCCAGAGATTTATAAATAAAATTAGGAGTTGAGTGTGAAATCATGTATTAATGACAATCGAAAGCTACTGAGCTAATGAGCATTTATTTGAATACTTAGTTAAGATACTAAGCCAGGCAGGTACATTTGTGGCGCTTAAAAGCACATATCGTAAACTCTGACGAAGTTGTAACAATCTAACAACATGTCGTATATTGTTGGGAAAATGTACGACTTTTTTATTTCAAGTTTCTCAAGCGGGGAATTTATTAGTAAGTGTTGCAATTCAGCGCACATGTCTCAAGTACCTCAAAAATACTGGCAAATAATTTTTTTTACTCTATTGCAAAAATACAGAAATACATCAAAAACATAATCTCGCTTTAAAAGTGGTCTTTATATAATATTTTTTATAATGTGCAAAGATTTCTTAAGAGCGTAAATATTTGGTAATGAATTATAATGTATATTTTTACAGCGATTTGAAAAGAAATTGCACGAAATTATTTAGAACTTGGAACTAGGAAGAATATAGAAATAAAAATTCAAATACTGTACCAAAACTTTGCCCTAAATACAAAATTTTCTAATATAAGTTGGCGTGTACTGAAATAATGAAACCTATATATGTAATCCCAAATTTGCAAAATATCAGCAGACATAATTAATTACTACATCATCAAAATATGATTTAACAGGTAAAAACGAATTGGCATGACATTTTTTACATTACCTTTAAATTTATAAAGTGTTAGTTTCATCAAATATGTATACGAAAGCTTATTTATAAATATGCGTTCTCTTTCCTATATTGTTTAAAGTCGTTTGCCAATTTCTGTCTTCGTTCGTAGTTTTGGTTCATGTAATTCTGCGGAGGTAAGCAGCGCTTTGAAATGGGGAAAACAATTTGTCATTACTTATTTCATTTACATTTTTCACAGTTTACATTTATGTTGTAACGATTTCGTTGCAGATAAACGTATTTATCCGATCTTTTCAAAAATAATTTATAGCAAAAATTAAACCTTTAATTTAGTCGAAAACTTTGTATGTAGCAAATTATTTTTTTAAAAGAAGTCACAATATTTTGACATTCATACATTGAAACAACAATATTTTCAATATTTAGCAAAACGGGAGCTATTCTCCTAGAGACTGCAACGAGTTTTCAAGCATATTTTGTCTCCATGGAATTATGATGCTTAAAAGCCAATTTACTGGAAAACATACATTAAGTGTTATTTATCTTGGATGTCCCAAATTAATGTTTGCACTCTCCGAATGCTAATATTAGACACACTATTAAAGACAATCCGATGAGACTGCTTGTATTTCATCCTACAAAGACAACGTTGTGTACGTACGAATGTAAATAACAGTAACAAATGTTCAAAATGTCGGCCATCAGCAGCAAGACACATTTGCAACGCGGTATAACAGAACGATGAGCAGTAGCTACGGTTTCTATGGGAGTGAATTCTCAGGCGGCCACAATAGCGCCTCTCATGGAATCCATTGCCCATGGCATTGTGGCGTACACAGTGTTCTTCACAGTTACCAACAGACAGAAATCTAACTGCGTTAAATCTGGAGATCTGGGTGGATACCCAACACTTCCTCGTGAGACTATCGACATCCTAATACATGTTTCACCCAGGAACGATCGTACGCATGGGCAGTGATGTGGGTGTGCAATGTCGTGCGGGAAAAAGCAATCGTTTTATGGGTAGAGTTGGTGAATAGCTTGCACAACGTTTTCCTGCAACATGGTACGGTATCTTTCAACTGTCACCGTTCCATCAAAGGAGGAGCCCCCCCCCC
>NQII01006527.1:44221-105003 GCA_002778355.1 Clitarchus hookeri
GATTTTCATCGGCTCACTACACACAGTTCTGGGAGTTTCCATAAATTTAAAGATTGCCTCATCGGACCAAACAATCACGCCGGAATAATTGTTCGTTGTCGTTGCACATGTTCACAACCCACTCCCAAAATTCGACTCACCTATCTATTTCGTCTTCATTCATAGCGTGAAGTAACGTGGAGTGGTAGGGATTCCACTTAACTTGCTTAAAAATTATATGGACACTTGATTTACTCACACTTAACTCACGAGCAGCTTGCCGTAAGGATTTCTGACTTCCCGGTGGAACGTGTGAATGTCTGTAACACAGCCTCCACACTTCCTTCGTTCGTTGTTCTCTTCCTGCTGCACCATCCTTTCTTCACATCGCACACAGTCCTGTCCCTCTCGAACTTGTCACTTAATCGTGTAATTTTTACATGTGACGGTGGTGCTGTATATAATTCTGCCCTCTATCGTATCATGTTCTCCGATTTCCAGAAACACCTTAAAATCCACTTACGTTGCTCGAAAAAAGAACTTCCTCTACGGGTGCCTTCAAACCAAACTGATATCTGCAAAATAGGTAAACGCGCTTGCACACACCCGACGTTGTCCTTATAGCGTCAAATACACGCAGTACCATCAAACTGTCTGTTATAGTTTCTCTATTATTAACGTACAAAAAGCGTAAACATAAATTTGGGTGGCCCGGTATTAGGCCCCTATTGTTCAACGCCTGTAAATACCGAAGATGTATTAGTAATTTTTCTTCGCAGGCTTGTTCTTATTTATTTACTGCCACATTAAATGGAATATAGTATTGATTGAAAATTTAAATAAATAATTATACAAAGTTATGTCTAGATGGAAAATTATTCATAAATTACAATTTAATTAATCAAAATATGTTTACAATGTTCAGGATAATTAAATTAGATATTTTACACATTCTTCATTCACGGCAGAATTTTTTTCTTAAAGTTTTGAATGTGCGTAATGTGCATCGACGATTTTTAATAAAGCATAGATCAATAAGTTTGTGTCTTGGTTCACTCTTTTATCTCTTTACTTGGCTCAATTACTTCTCAATCAATTTCTGTGGAATTGTAGTGTATTGTTTCCATTGGTTTACGATTTCAGGATGATTATAATTCTGGTAAAACGCAATACTCAGAAGCTGGAAATATCTCATACACGTTGAAATACTTACACTTACATTGTGTTAAATTTTCTATATTTGCCATAGTAATTTTTTATTTTAATTGAGTTCGTTAATGTGATGTTTTTTAACATTGTCATACTACCGCGCACTAAGACCTGCAATCTTTAACAACTGTAAGTAATACTATTATTGTGGTATTTTTTAATTAGTAGCATGTATTATTGGGTAAAATAATCTAAAAGCACTAAGATCACTATAAGGCTATCACGATTAGTAGTACGTCCATTTTGTTCAGTACATAACTTTTTGCAGGATGCGATTGTATTAACCATGCAAACCATCATTAGATTATTCTGTGAACTCATTTAACTACTTCAATGGATCTGTGACCAAATAACTGGCTTTACTAATGAGAATATTAGGTTAAATTATTGTTATCCTCTTTTTAAGCCATACTGGGAGATATTGCTACCTGAAAAAAATAGAGCTTTCATACTTAGTTATTTCTAAATTGATTATTACACCGATTTCTTCCAAATATGACGGTTTTTTTAAAACATGCATTAAGTTAAACGTAATCCATTCTGCTGTAGCAATTCGCGTGTATTTTAGGTTCCAGTGATAAATTAACCTATTCAAATTAAAATATTCGTGTGTCGGGTATCCAGTTCGAGTTAAGGAAAATAAGGTTTCTGAAATATTTTTATGGCTGTAGGAATGTTCTATCAGCTCCGCTATCGCTTTTCCGATTTAGATAACATTTATAATATACATAATTTTAGCAGAATACACTTGTCATCATGATATTTGTCTAAATCGATCCACAAACACTAGGGTTTAACCGGCCCGTTAGCGATTTTATAGATAACTGAGAAAATATGGTGCATTGAAATTATTAAACTAAACAATATTAATTTTTGTGCTTGTGTAAAATTTGTTGGAAATATATTTTGACGACTACAGATACTGACGTTGACAGAAATTCCTGCAGGTTGATAAATATTTGAAACACAAATTCTTCGATCTAATACACCGAGAACCTCAACAAAATTACTTCATATATAAACGTAGGGCAAAGAATGCTATTTTTTATAAGTATCTGCTTATTTTAAGCAACAAACATTCTAACTGTTGTGTGGTGCCTCCTAATTTCGAAACTGTAACTGACATAATAAAAATATGAAAACGATATATTTTATAAATTTTTTTCGGTAATTTCGGGGGAGAGCAACAACTCAGATCATCGCTGGATTAAAGCTATACATTGCTTAAATTATATTTATATCCTTATAATTTACGTTTCAGAANATTAAAGCTATACATTGCTTAAATTATATTTATATCCTTATAATTTACGTTTCAGAAAATCTAGTAACTTACGATTACAGATCGAATATACTAAGTTTGCTATGCAGTAATTATAACACGGAGACCAAATATTTTTCACAAGCTGTAATTTAATGTTGTATACAACAAAGATAGCATCACTTGAGTATGGAACCCACACAGATTTGTTAGCACAAGCGTGTGAGAAAAAACACTTTGGANAAATATGAAAACGATATATTTTATAAATTTTTTTCGGTAATTTCGGGGGAGAGCAACAACTCAGATCATCGCTGGCTTAAAGCTATAAATTGCTTAAATTATATTTATATCCTTATAATTTACGTTTCAGAAAATCTAGTAACTTACGATTACAGATCGAATATACTAAGTTTGCTATGCAGTAATTATAACACGGAGACCAAATATTTTTCACAAGCTGTAATTTAATGTTGTATAGAACAAAGATAGCATCACTTGAGTATGGAACCCACACAGATTTGTTAGCACAAGCGTGTGAGAAAAAACACTTTGGAAATGCACACATTTCAAAATAATAAACTTTAATATGATAATGGAACAAAAATACTATCCTGTATCGTCACCAAACTCATAAACTGCTTGAAATCACAGTCGGTAAGACGTGAGGTAATATTTCGGGCTCTATATGTAAGTATTTTAGAGGACAAATTTCATATTTTCAAAACAAAATCACATTAGACTACTATGTATATCACGAAAATACTGACACTTCATAGCAACTTATAAGTGGACAAGTGCGTGCATTATTTTTATATCACATTTATATTCTTCATATTCTATTACACTAACTGAAATTAAATACAAATAAGACAATTATATCTATGCTAAGAGAAAGCACGTTTCGAAACGTTACATTTGAGATACATATCCCATTAAATTTTAATTAGAAATTTGAGATTTGTCTAAAAATTCTCTATCTCTTTTGCTCAGGTACACTTCCGGAAACCCCGCAATTTACATTTTCTGTGTTATTAGCCTCTGTGTAAAGGATTGTTGGGTCGAGTGGACTGGAGAGATTTGGACGGCTCTTAACGCCGTGGTCATGAGAGCCGATGGGGGTGGAGCGAGGTGAGAATGGAGTGGCGCCGGTATGCAGGCACAAGGGAAACGGGAGGTCCCCGAGAAAACCCGCCGGCCAGAGCCATCGTATTGTTGGGTCGGAGCAATGCGGTATAGAAGTAGGCTGTTATCGTTATAGATACAGTATCGAGAACTCTAGTTCAAGTAATTGTGCAATAGCCTTTCGAGCCCATAAGATACGCTATTTGATTCGGTTTTTCAGTATCCGACCTCAAAATATATTGTGTCGTCTTTCTTTTGTTGTAACATATTCCAATAATATTACAATTTTGTGGTAAATTGCTAGTAAAACATTATTTTCTTTATTCACATTTATATTAAACGTAGCAAAATCTTCGACCATGTCTGATGAATTGTGATGATCATTGAGGGAATCAAACTCGAGTATTTTCAATTTAACCGCCAAGGGATTATATTCCATGGAGTTGTTACTTCCTAATTCACTAAAATACAGGTGAATTGACTAAATATGTATCTCTCGTTTGGACGTCAATGTCACGCGCTTCTCGTCGGATACTTTCAATCTTAGCTTGTCTGGTTCATTATGATGCATGTATATTATCTTCATTTGCTTATTGATCAGCGCATTTACTCTGTGGCTAAAAATAAGTAATGCCAGATTCAGTCCATCAACTATATAAATATCTCTACTTGTAGCTACACACGAAGCCAGTGCATTGTTCGTAGTTTCGTAATAAATATTCTTGAAGTGTTTCATTCCAGGCTCATTTCGTCTCTTTCAGTAGAATACTGTAAAATCTAATGCGTATTATACATTATTGTAAAATTCGTTAATTTCATCGTTGATGATTATGATTTAACTGTTGTCCACCACGTTGGCACTAAATATATATGCACTTATACAAACACACACAAATACAAGTTTTCATGTTTAAATTTTCAACCGAAACATGTTCGATGCTTCTTTCAAAAAGCTTTACAGTTGCAATAATGTAGATTTTAGGAGATAAAAATGTTAGTTTAAAGAATGTAATCCATCTGACAAGTGGATAATTCAACTTTTGGCTTCTGTTACTATATTATAACCTCTTAAATATTTTAAGTAAAGCTAGCATTTTATTGCACATGTCTTGCGTAATATGCGTTGAAACGAATCATCAGCATCTTCGTCAAAGGGGTGTGCATAAGACGTAGGTAATTATTATTTTGTACTGAATTGAAATTATATTCTTTAAATGAAGGGAGTAAAACAGATATACGCATGTAACTTTCAAAAATATTCTTTCTCTGGACAACGAAACAATTATTGAACACACATTCAAATATTATTGTAGAGGTCTTCAAGAGAGTAACGTGTACTATTTCTTACTACTACAACAATTAAAAAAAATAATTTTAATAAAGATTTAATTTGCTTGTGAAAATATAATATATAAATGCATAACAATCTGCCGTGTGGAATTTATTAACTCACTTGTTATAGGGAAGTATAACATTTTATATGCTGTTGACGGTAAATCGAGCACTTTTGCGTGGGCCTGATCACTTTATAAGTAAATATTTATATTTTTTGCTGATTCTTACACTTTTATGCGTTGAAAAAACGGGAAACAAAATAAATGACTCTAGTATATACAAACCCTTTATATTCAATTTCAAGACATGGAATTACTTTCTTTTCGTTATTACCAACTTAACTGGGCACATAAAACTCAGTGTGAACATTAAAATGTAAGCAGCTAGTGACACCGGCATTATTCAGAAGTTGTTTTCAAAATTGCTCCGTTAACAATGAACAGCGTGATGATAACAATATATAATGTATGTAAATTAGTTTTACTTTAAGAAATATATTTGTTTGAAAAATACTTTTTGTAAGATAATTATAATTGATGTATATTATTAAAAAGTTATCATACCTATTTGCACGGCAGATTGTCATAAAACAATGGCTTTCTATTTAAATAATTTATTTTAATGTTAAAGGTATTTACATTGCGATTCTGATGATACAATATGTCATTGCCAACCTTCACCCATATTTGTAGTATTTGGTGTAATTTATCTGTATGTCTTAATGTGTGCAGGACTTTGCCCGTAGGACAACATTGTCGAACTAAAATTATTTTTATCTGGTCCTAGTAAGGCAGTAGGGTGGACTATCAAGATCATCGTGCAAGCTATAACATAAAACACATATATTTATAATACTGTTGCTTTAATCTAGCTAGCTTCTTCGAATATATATATATAATATATATATATAATGGCACCCAGCCAGTGCCCCAGCCACAGTTCCCAGACATTGCCGCTGGCCACAGTCCGGAGAAATAGAAGTTAGTTATAATATCACTTGGAAACGATAGAATCCTAAACTTTCTATGTGTTGGACAGCACAGAGGAGATTTTACAATGAGAGATTTTGTTTGCAGCGTAAATCAGAGATTTATCTTTCATATTTATTAAATTACGGCGTGATGGTTGTACATAAGAGCTTTTCAGAGTAAACTAGTGACTGGACTGGCAATCTCACATGAACAAACATTTATTATCACAAACACAGGAGCACGTAAGAGGATTTTCAAAGGCAGAAATGTGTTATTTAAAACTTAACTTATGAAAAATTAAAAAAATTAATTTATTTGTCATTGTATTTTAACCATACGAGTTAAAATTAATTTATTATATTGAAGTTATATGCTACACTTACGTGTTGAAACGGTAGGCCTACTAGATATATTTATGTACTAAGTGATAAAAACATACCTTAAAAACACAGTGAGCAATACAATTAATCCATTTTAACACATATAGTTAAAATGAAATGGTGAAGAGATTTACACTTTAATCATCCATAAGCTATGTTTTAAATAATACGCTGTTGCTTTTGTTGAAAATATTAAGCAATATTTTTTATAGATTCCTTAATTTTAGTGTGATTGTTATTATTAAATTTTTTTTGCACAACACGACCGTCCGGAAGCAAATCATGAACAACTATTGTTTAGGCGGTTTTCCATAAATGAAAACAAACTAGCTCATATGTAATGAATTGCGTGAAAATTAAAAGTACAATAAATCTTAGAGATTTTCCGAAATAAAAATCGTGGGAAAATAGTAGTAATTCGAAACAGCGGTAGTCTCACACGCAAGAAATTCCATACCAGGCTGTATGCCTGTATATTTTCAATCTGAATTTCAGTATACATGTCATGGTGTTGTATCGTACACAATATTTGAAGCCTACCACTCGGAAACCATTACCCGGCTAGCTCATAGTTATTTTGGGTGCTGGGTCCAATTAACACACAATGTTATGTATTCACTTGCAGAATAAATTCAGGATATTTTGGTAAATTTACTAATANCTGGGTCCAATTAACACACAATGTTATGTATTCACTTGCAGAATAAATTCAGGATATTTTGGTAAATTTACTAATAAAAATTTATTTGTGCAACTACTGACAATTTAAAATTTTTAACAAGTATATGAATGGTCGGTCGCTATCACATCAATTTTGACTGGCTGAATAGCGTGTAGCAGAGATCGGTTCACTTTTCTGCTTCATGGTTGTAGCCAGGAAGAAGCAGAGAGCGGAGTTTGACCCTTCCACTCACCTTGAAAAGAGATTAATAATCAAAGTGAGGAAATCATAAACTGAGAAACTTATAAGGCGTATTGTGCTTTACTTAACACAAATAATCCTTAACATGTTTTATTTTTGTGTGAAAATGAATCCAAAATTTTTTTACCTAATGTATGTTTGCGTAAAAAATTAAACTCTTAAATATAATTTTTGTAAAATTATTTTTTTTCTAAAAAATTAGTTACGCCCATGTTATCTTAAGTAGTGGCACCAAGGTTATAAGAATTGATTGATGTATTTTAAAACTAAACGTGTTTATATATACAGAATATAGACATATTATTCTTTGGGCGCAGTTTTCTCACAAACATGTTGAATGGTAAATAATTATGATAAATCTACATTTTAACTAAATGGGATACTTGTGTTACAAGTCAGCTGCATTGTTGCATTCTTCTTTTTTCAGTTTAGTAGTAACTCTAGTTTAATAATCATACTGCCACCTGATATAGTTCGTGTATATGCTTTACTTATTGAAAATATTCGTGATCCAAGGTGTACTCTGCAGGGTCCTGACAGATACCTCTATTTTCACGTGATGTCACGAGATCGTTCTTGCCGAAAATAAATATTGTTNTATTTTCACGTGATGTCACGAGATCGTTCTTGCCGAAAATAAATATTGTTAAATGATTTATTATTTTGGATGAACACCATCGCATAGATTTGTCGTATATGTCACAAGGAATCAAAACAATTAATTACTATATGGAAATAAAAATTTAAGTCTACCCATAGTCAATAAATAAGTAAATAAAAAAAGGTAATTTAGCAGAAGGATTTAATTCAATAATCAGAAAGGAAACGAGGTATTAAAATGCAAGAACGAGTAATTAAATAAAACGCTTAAGTTGAATAAATGGTGGAAACTTAGCACCGAGATCGGGCAGAGAGCAGCTTGTTTATCACAGTTGTAATTAAGGTGTTGTGTCCCATACTTTCTGAATATTTACATAATTCCTGGCAGTTTGTAAGGGCTATAGGAAAGTGAGAAGAGTGTGTGTTTATTTTACGTTCTTACACTTTCCCATTTAACTAAACGCTGTTCTCGTGTATCATATCGCATCACTATGCGTTCTCCTTCTTATTAATAAGTTAACCATTACGTGCAAAGAAATTATTTACATACTAAGTATTTAGTATCGCAGATACTTCGAAATGTGGCTATAGAGCAGCAGGTTACTATGTGTAGTAAGCTATTAATTTACTGCCACATAAACACTATTGTTCTTCTATCACACAGTACTGCAAGACAACTGTAAACATACGACGAAGATTGTCTGCAGGCTTGAAGTTGTTACGGAGGGGAAGAAGATATTACTTCGAACGGTTATTTATTAGTTTATTTGTGAACTCTTCGTTTTGTTGAAAATTGGCAAGAAATATCGGCTTGGTAGTTTTCTACATTTATTGTTCCACCTCATGAGTGACGGTAAACGAACACATCCAAAGTCAATAGCAGAAATCATATAATCACAATTTAATAAAGCAATAAGGAAATAACACAAAACAAGACAGATGAATAAATTAACGAAATCAGACAAAATTTGGACGAGACAAAAAAGACCAGCTGTACTGAAGTTGCGATGTTTCAGGAATTGCAATATGTCCCCATTGTGAAACACGCACACAGAATCGGGTTGACCTAAGAAATTGCTGAAGCAGAATATGTCAGAAATAAACATTTCATTCAGACACTAACACCCTGTTCAACAATAGTTTAATTATTTGAGGTATGTAATTTTTGGTGTTGCAACGAATAATTATTTTTTGTTTGTTACTATACTAGTAGCAGAGTAACGAAGTTAAATGCGTGTGTGACGTTATTAGCAGTAACTCTTTAAGTCACTATAGTCAATTAACGGTTACTTACAAATTTTTTTGAAGGACTAAGTTCTACTTTTAGGATATTTTATGATACTCCTCCGCCTCATGCAAACAAAGTTTAATCGAGTCTAGGAAATTACACCACAGGTACTACGCACCGCATTCGCGCGCACTCAGTATAATAATATTCTGCATAAGAACTATTTCTTAGATGGAGATTTTTGGATATTCACCATCACGATACGGA
The DNA here is from genome assembly GCA_002778355.1 of Clitarchus hookeri. Classification (NCBI taxonomy): domain Eukaryota; kingdom Metazoa; phylum Arthropoda; class Insecta; order Phasmatodea; family Phasmatidae; genus Clitarchus; species Clitarchus hookeri. Next base: position 53,499 of record NQII01006527.1, read on the forward strand.
GGTTTGTCATGGAAAAACAAGACTGAACCCGAAAAAATACTTAAAAAAAGCAAGTAACATATGGACGAAAAAATACGTATATTTATACCACACTGGAACATTCCAAGATGGAAGAGAGTAAAAAACATGCCAGACATCTGCATCGAAATGGCGAATGTCCAAAAATCTCCAGCTAGAAATGTCTAGCTGGACCATTGCACTATTCATTAAAAGATCACAACTATTTCTTACTAGGCGTTACCAACACATCTATTTTCTCTATGTTTTATTCGTATTATTTAAAATGAAATATAATGTATAAATAAAATATTAGTAAACGTTTTATTTAATCAAAAATAATGTACTTATATGTAAATACAGGTATAAACACTTGTGATAAATGACATGCAGGAAACCATCAAACACGTCCAACAGAGATGATTTTTCAAAGATTTGTTAAAAAAAAAGTGTGAATAAATCGTGAATAGACTATACGGGCTATCGTATAAACCACAGAATATGCCCCTCACCACATTAGAAACTTCCCTAAACGAATGCCGTTTTCTGTTGTGTACAATACAAAACATTAAGTACACTCCAAAATATATATAATAAGTTCGTGGACATCGTGGTGTGTGGCTGCCTACACTCGGGGCCCAGTCACTCCAAGAACTTACTGAATATGGTATTGTGTATACCACCATTATTGAAAGGGATTAAATACCAGGAATATCTAACCTGTGTTATGAACGATGATCTGAGGGCATATGGCCAAACAGTACATTACTTGACGTTTGCAAACAATTTGTATACGTGCGGCGAGTGGCATCGAGGAAAGCGACAACGTATAGGCTGATCACGGTTAGTTGAAAACCCTTTTGAAATCAACGTTTTAAAACAATTGCCACTGCCTCTACTTGCATATATTTGAACGAGCACACTGGGTCGCATGCGCCCTGTTAAGTTGGTAACGACGAAGGGAAAGTAGTTCCATGTTCTTAACGCTGAATAAAAAGTGCTTGGTATACATTTGTGAATACCGAGATGATCTATTTTGCTTGCAATTTTTCCATGCAAGCGAGTGTAAGAATCTGCAAATTTATAAAATATTTGCTCTTTAAAATAATTACACCGTCTCACTTGACCGAGGCATGAGTAAAGTGACGATGCCTTTGGCAATGGTGTAAGAATACACAACATGCACACAAGCGGATAATAAGCAGGGCTTTCAGAAGCTTTCATTTTACCGCAAGCGGCGTGTAGCAGGCGTCCATCGCCGCTGCCGANGGATAATAAGCAGGGCTTTCAGAAGCTTTCATTTTACCGCAAGCGGCGTGTAGCAGGCGTCCATCGCCGCTGCCGAACGCCAGGCGTCCCGGCGCCTACACCACTAGGCACCGCCTCCAGGGAACGGAGCGAGGCGGCGCGCGGAAATCCCCTCCGCAGTTCTTCCACGGCTTGCTCTAAGCTTCGCACACAAATTGAGAAAAAAAATACACCCTCCCTTACTGCACGTGTTTTAAGGTTTTACCTCTCATTGCCATTTGTGCAAGAATACTGGCACAAAATATTAAATTAGAAATTATTTAATTATTTTTTCCTTATAAGAGTAAGAATTATCTTCAGACTCTTCAGTGACTGCCAGTAATTCTCTGCTTCATTCAATGCGTATTGTATAAATTTAAATTTAATTGAAATTTCATGTGATTGATCATGTGGCGAAACTAGTATCTGGCGAGGTCTACCTGCGATCACGTTTTGCGTATTATATTCACCTATAGACTTAAGATGACGTAGGCCTATTTTGGGCTTCTGCGCATGTACCCAAAATTGACTCACCCGTCGCTAATGTAAATGTCAAAATCACTTGGCCAAAAGTGGTGAATTTGTTTGTTGTAATTTGAATTTTCAACAGACCCACCCTTTTATGTGGCTGAAATTCTTTGTATAACTTAGGTATATATTATCATGATTAACAGGAAGTGTTTAAGCGTTTAAAACACTCAAAATAACTCAGTTGCAACTTAACACCATAGGCTTGTTGTGTCGGCAGTGGTACGTGTCATCAGCAATACTGCAATCTCAAACTTCGCCTTTGACGATCCGTGTCATTGTCGCCTAATGGAAAATACATTGGCTGGAGACAAAAATTGTACACTTGGAAATCCTTAATACCATTAAAATCAGAATACATCCAGTGGGTTCATAAAGCGGCAACAAAACATAACACGAAACGCCTTTTGACACTGTCTGCTATTGTAGAATGTTCAAGAGATNGGTTCATAAAGCGGCAACAAAACATAACACGAAACGCCTTTTGACACTGTCTGCTATTGTAGAATGTTCAAGAGACCATAACAAATAACCCTCTTAGTTTCCCTAGCAACATGAGCTGAGATTTTACAATGTCGGTAAAGTAACGCGCTATGAAATATAGATTTTAATATTTCGCCATTAGTTATATACTCGNTGAGATTTTACAATGTCGGTAAAGTAACGCGCTATGAAATATAGATTTTAATATTTCGCCATTAGTTATATACTCGTGTGATTCTGTCAGAGCTCTGGCTACAATGTGAAAAAACTGAAATAATAGTAGTACGATCGTACTTTTTGGGTTAAATTCAAGTGTTCCATGATAGTTTCTCTGCTAGAGATGGCATTATGTCAGACGAAAGACAGACTTTTCTCTTGAATAGTAGATTCAGTTAGAAAAGATGCTACTTAAAACTCTTACTTGAATGCTTTATTGAATTATAGTTGGTACATTGATATTATAGACTCTGCTGGAATTTGTGTACAGTTTTCAGACTACAGTAAAACTTCGGCGTATTTTTACAGCTGTCTTACAGTACTGTGTGACAGAACAACCGTGTTTCGGCGATAGTAAATTATAAGCTTATTTCACGTAGTGACCCTCACTAATAGGCACATTTTGAAGTTAGTACCTGTGATACTAAACCTTTAATATTCAAATCATTTCTTCGCATTTAATATTTCTGCATGTTTGCTTAATAATAGGAAGGAGAATCCACAGTAATGCTAGATGGTTAACTATAACGGAGTGGCGTTCGGTTAGATACGAAAGTGTAAAAATTTTAAGTAAACATGTTCTCTTCACTTTAACATATAACGAATGTTTTCCAACTGTATCAGTGTCAGTCACAATATTTTAATTACAGTTATTATAAACTCTCGTTATTCTTGCAGAGGTGAATGATAATCTATACGCTGTTTACACTTGATTAGTTCTACATACCTATAAGTGCATTTCACTTCCCTTTATGTTTTATTTTGTAAAGAAAGCGTGGTTTTCGAAAGAACATAGTCGATGATAATTTCAACTGTTTCTAAGAGAAACGCATGGTAATGAATAATTTGCATTCTNTTTTCGAAAGAACATAGTCGATGATAATTTCAACTGTTTCTAAGAGAAACGCATGGTAATGAATAATTTGCATTCTTTTGAATAGTTCTATAAAAAAATTTTTTTTTGTTCACATATATTTTTATAATTACCTGTGTGTAAATGATGAAAGTTTAAATTACATGCTTGATAATAATTTGAACAGTTTTCTGCAGATGTGACATATTATAATAATCTGTCGCTCACTGCCTGATCTATGCACTAAGTTTCAACCTTGTGTTCAATAACTACCATAATACAATTGGTATTTCCAGTCCAAGCGGTTATACGAACTGAAGCGAACCTGTGACCAGTTATTTGCTATAGTCCTTCATGTGTTATACTGTAGCACTATCTTGAATAAACGCTGAGTACAGGCTCTGCCGCTTCCACACGACCGAAATTTGTGAGATCTGTGTGCAGTCAAGTCAGAATACAGGTCANACACTATCTTGAATAAACGCTGAGTACAGGCTCTGCCGCTTCCACACGACCGAAATTTGTGAGATCTGTGTGCAGTCAAGTCAGAATACAGGTCACTAAGGATAGGTTAGGTTATGTTAGGTTAGGTTAGGCTATGTTAGTTTATGAGGCGTCGTAGATCAGGAATGAACAAACACACTCACGAATTACACTTGCACTTAACTAACATNAGTCCAAGCGGTTATACGAACTGAAGCGAACCTGTGACCAGTTATTTGCTATAGTCCTTCATGTGTTATACTGTAGCACTATCTTGAATAAACGCTGAGTACAGGCTCTGCCGCTTCCACACGACCGAAATTTGTGAGATCTGCGTGCAGTCAAGTCAGAATACAGGTCACTAAGGATAGGTTAGGTTATGTTAGGTTATGTTAGGTTATGTTAGTTTATGAGGCGTCGTAGATCAGGAATGAACAAACACACTCACGAATTACACTTGCACTTAACTAACATNTATGTTAGTTTATGAGGCGTCGTAGATCAGGAATGAACAAACACACTCACGAATTACACTTGCACTTAACTAACATTTCCTGATCAGAAATAACATGCACAAATAATAAAAAACAAGTCCCAACCCGTAGTGACATGCAAAAACAGGAACGAATAAGTTCTAATCTGAATTGACCTTGAACATACTTTGGTGCAGGCATTGGTAGGGATACAAATATTGCTGTGAATGTTTCCTGTAATTGTCTATATTATGAATGTATTTACCTTTCCGAGTCAAGAAATATTAAAAATAACCGTTATATACGTTTATTAACTTCTAGCAGATACAATGTTCACGTTATTGACAACTAACGAATAGTCCGTAAACCTATGAACGCAGGTGCACTAAGTAGTATTTGAATGCTCTCACACCACTGATTAACAGAAAACTTTTTTTTCCGCCAACGAACTCTCTCGTACAAAACCAAAACATTTGGTAAAGATGCATGTCATCTGGAAGTAGGCCGTTCTCCAGCGTATTTTAATAATTTAAACTCACAATATATACAGCATTACAATCCTCAAATATGGTAAAATAAAAATATCACAGCACGGAACTCGTGATATACAATTATTACATTACCTTGAAACGCTAAACAAGACAGTAATTCTGATATTTATTACGAAAAAAACCTTGGAGACCTAAACATTTTTTTTACACATTCGAATTATGTTGAAGAATGTGTGTGGTGTGAGATACAGTAGNAAACCTTGGAGACCTAAACATTTTTTTTACACATTCGAATTATGTTGAAGAATGTGTGTGGTGTGAGATACAGTAGACATGTAAAGATAAAACAGGCGGACTTAATATCCGAAAATCACATTATGAAAAATAATATATACATAATTTTAGCACCTAAAAGAAGCACTCAAATCTCAATACCAAGGAATATTTTCAGCAGATTTCCATTTTTCTTGAAAACCAGCATTATGGTTTAGAACTAGCAAACTTATTTAATGAAGCCATAAGGAAAAGCATCAGGAACCATTATACTGAATGGAAAAAACGAGCAAGCGAGCGATCTCCAGTGACGGATCAAGCAGGGAAGCAACACAGAGTAAAAATATAGAAAAACCATAAAACTAAAGGAAGAGCCTCAGTTCGCAAGCAGAATTCGTAAATAGATTTTAAAACTCTGAATAAATATTTATTTTCACAATTGTTGGCTTTTAAATTAGTAACCAACCTGCAAAAAATTTGAAAATGGCAAGCGACGATATCGCAAAACCAATGAATGATGAAAAAACAAACAAAGTGTTGTGAAATTGTGAAACGCTTGAAATAAAAGTTTTCAGAGAATTTAAATTAAAAAGAAAAAATGCTGAACTAGTATTCCCGAAATAAAATCTCGTAAACGCTGTCAAATTTTTAGCTATATTAGTGTTGTAAACAATGTGACAATTTGAATGTAAAAGATAACTGTATAACATTTACAAAGTGAAAGTGAACTGCAAACGTTGGAAACCTGTTACGAAAAGTATTACAAGCATCCCTCTTGAATTTCATTCATTAAAAAAATCAACAATTTTTTACCAACTCAATTTTGTTGTATTTACAAGACACGGTAAAATTCTAAACAATTCAAAATTTTTAATTTTTATAAATGAAAATGAAGCCACAAACAGCACGCGAGCATCTGAATAAAAAGCGTGAGATAAAAATTTAATATTTGGGATTTCTATACAAAATATTAAAATAAGGAAATCAGTACGTTGTAAGAAGGATAATAATAACACATTTTCGAAACATCACACAAACAAAAGCTAATTTGTCAGATTAATTTGTAATTACGATGAAAAAGAAAAGCGTTCAAAAGAAATGCATTTCCTTGCAGATTCTTGGGAGAAAATCTAAAATGAACTTCTAATTCTTGCTACGTAAAAAAATCAACATTAAGTGGGATCAACTTAACAAAGTCGAACTCAATGAACCAAATCCTTTCGACAAGGTTGGAAACAAGGTTATTTATGAAATAGAACAGCCCGTCCACCATCCTTATTGCAAAGCAAAAAACAAAGACCAGTGTAAATATTTGGAAGAAATAAGGTAACTAAGAAATCTGCTTTTCAAATTTTAATTTAAACATTAATCGGTAATGACGAAGGCATCAAACATCCTTCAGAATCCTGAGACTCGGTAGGAAATCAAATCAAAAAAAGATTATGAATATTTTAAGATCAAAATCATTTTGATATATTTCTGTAATCACGAAAGAAATAAACTCCAATTAGATTTCAGTTGCACAAAAGTAAGTAGTTCTTGCGATTAACAGACTGGGATAAGTATTTTATATTGATACCAATTTTAAAATTGTGGAATGAAATGGAATAATTTGAAGGAAAAGGATGCAATTGAAATTTTAACCCAACAAATGAAATTTAAATGACCATAAACAAACATAATCCTACGAATGGTTCTTTTTACAGTGAGTTGTGAAGAAAAAATAAGAACAAAAATACAATTTCCATTGTGTAAAACATCGATCATGGATATTGTCTTTGGTAAGTTAAGTCCAAACTTACATTCTTAAGAAATGTATTCAGAGTGTTTTAAAATAAAGAAAATATTTGCTTGGAACTTAATAAAATATTAGAAAAAATTTAATATTCCTATAGTTACAGATATTCTTAAATTTGAAAAGTAAACCAACACCTCTGTGAACATCTATTCTCTCGATGAGAAGTTGGAGGTTTACCCCACTACAAATCGCTAACGACAAGAAACTTAAAANCAAATCGCCAACGACAAGAAACTTAAAACAAAGTCACTCAATACATGTCAGAGATGTGAAGAAAAGTCATTATTGTTTGATTAAGGATTTCTAAAATCTAATATTCAAACATAACAGAAAACAATGGCGAAATTTTCACATGAAAATGATGCTTACAGATATGTTATTGCGAAGAAAAACTGAGCGTTCATGAGGTTGATTCCTCACCAGACCTACCTGTAAGAACTGAATGCCAAAAGCTCGTAAGATAATATAGTTTAGTTGAAAATTACGACAACATCGTACATGTTCCTTTCAGTGCTGTAGTTGATTTTGAATGTCTTCTAAGGAAAACAGAAAACTACTAACAAAATACAGAAAAATATTACATTTGAGGATATCAGAAACACGAGTCCTTTATCTTTTCGTATTACATCACGTTCAGTGACAAATATTATAATAATCCAGTATGTTATGTTGGCAGATACTTCCAATGTCTTCTTCGAAAGATTAGTTGAAGAATGAATAAATCAAGATGGTTTACATTAAGAATTTTAAAATGAAGAAACTAAAGAAACAAGACCTTAAATAACAACACAACAACCAGAAATATTCTGCAAAGGAGATTGTGGAGATGTTTAGAATGATAGAAAAAATAACTGCTGTATCGGAACAGCAATATCGAGTTATTTATAGGACTAGAAGCCGAAGAAAAACTTTTCGAGGAACCAGAAGCGAAACTGAAGAATTGCCAATAAATGCTTTAGAGCTTAATCAACCAACGCAATTGAAATGTTAAAAAAATTAAAGAACATGACTATATTACAAGAAATTATTTAGGAGCAGCACATTCTTTTTGTCATTAGATTTATCAGAATCCCAATTTTCTACCATTTTTTTTCCATAGCCTGTCTTCCTATGACTCCTACTTATTTATTGAGGAATTTGGGATTTATAACAAGGAAATAACCTCAAACCCAAACAAACGGTAAAAGTATAAAAATTCCAGTTTATAATTTTAAAAATGTTAGGAGTGAATGTTATCGATATTTTCAAATTCATTTATGCAAACACTAATGCTCTGTGCCAAAATCTTAAACTAGAAGAGATCCGAGAAACGGATTTTCTTCAAGGACGAGCAACGTTATATCACCACCAAGAAAGAAACTTTCCATATGAACTATAAACACATGGATTCTCAATATGAATTATTAGTAACTCAACTACCAATAAACCAATAAGTTATATTGAAAATTAAATAAACAACTTATTTCTCTTGAGTATATAAGTATGCAAAGAAAGATTGGTGAGTTATGATATTAAGGATGTTGAAGAATCTGCTAAGCTTATAACATAGCCAATGTTCTGATTCTATCAGAAATCTTAAAAATGTAAGGGATATTTGAATTAAGAAATCTTATTCTCAACATTCTTTGTTAAAAAAGGTGCCTAAATTATTTTGCGATACCTTACAAAAGGAAAAATATCGATTAAAATTTACTTGAATGTTTACGAAATAATTCTGTTCTTATAAATAGGAATTTGTGGCTGAATTGTTAATGCAGTAAAGAGATATGCTAAAGCTATCAACGAATATCTAAATAAATATTTAAAAAACCTGAATATCTACCTATTTTGTGTAATTGGATACAAATAATCTACGTTGCTGGGCAATGACAGAATACTTAGTACATAAAGACCTTAAATGGATTACAAAAGATCTCAAATCAAATTCAATCATTTTTGAAAATTACATAAGGTATTTACCAAATGACTAAGAAGAAGGCATATGTTAGAAGTTGATCTGGAATATCCAAGGGAACTACACAATTTATACAATGATGTTACGCTAAGGCCAGAAGTACGAAACAAATCACTAAAAATGAAAAACAAAGACGCCAATATTCTTCATTTGAGAACTTTGAAATAATTATTAGAAAAGTGTTAGAAGCTAACACAAGTCCATAGAATTTTAAAATTACAACTCCTCGTTGAAAGGTTATATAGATATAAGGATAAATACAAATACCATTGTTTAAAACGACATTTACAAATTAAATTAACACTATATGTATATGCATATTTGGAATATATAATTGAAAATAATGTAATGTTTGGAAAATAGCAAGAAGTGAGTAGATACAAAACTATTTTCTAATTCTGATTGATATAAAAAATTAATAACTAAACCCAATTGTATTCCTACAACGATCTTACGTGAGAGTCTAGAATCAGTAAATATGTACAAAACAAAAATTAAATGTTGTATTTAAGAGGAAATCTTAGAAACCTACATAACACGAAACACAAATGTAAGAAAATATTGTATTCTCAAGACTTTGATTATATGTTTTACGCTATTAAAACAAGGATTTCTGCGAGGACATTAATATAACGATCGATTAGTTGCTGCGAGCGATTTCCCCGAAGATAACTACGGGATCCCACGAGTGAATAAGAAAATGTTAAGTAAGATGAGTGTGCTGTAAAATGAATGACTCAGCACAATGGATTATGGGTAAAAATATGTACGTTCAAGGTAAATGGGCTAGAACGCAAGAAGTCAAAAGGATTTAAGAAGTCGCTTCTTAAAAAATATTTTAATGATTATAGGAACGGTTTCCTCGTAAAGCAAGATGCTTTTAAGAAAATGAACCTCTCAGCGTTGAACGTGCGATTTTTTTTCACTTAAACTGAATAAGGTTGGATAAAACTATAGTAATGACAAGTATTGCAACTTATATAATAAGATAGGTGCTACATACTTTGGATATTATAAAATAGCACCATAAGTATAAGATTCAGAGTGGCTAGCATAGTGATACAGAATATAGGTTCCCTGGAAAACAAATACGATTATAGGACGTTTCTTCGAGACGAGATTATCATTAAAAGGTAAACACATATATTTTTTAATTAACACATTTTATATAATTTAATTAAGAGTTCAAAATTACTTGCTCTAAGAGAATTATAAAACTCAGTCAATCATGTGTATTAAGGAACGGCTTCACCCATTTTGCAGACATTCTTAGTTTTCGCGTCATAATTGCGGATTCATGGTAATTACTGACAATGTACGATTTTGGAAAATTTAAATTTTACGAGTTGTTTAGTATATTGTGCGTAATTTTAATTGTATGTTATCCGCTGGTTGCAAAATTCAGGAACATATTTATGTTCTACCAATAAGTTTCTGCCGTTTTGCAAGGAGGAAATAACACACAGTTAAAATTAGATACAAAAGTATTAAACAACCAATAAATTGTAAATTTTCTATAATGAAACATTTCCATTAATACCTCTGCAACTAATATTATGACACAAAAACGAAAAATTTCTGCATAATAGGTGAAGCCGAGCCTTAAATTTGGTCTCTTATTTTAAGTATTCAAATTTATCGTTTATTTTAGATGAAAACAAGCGGTGGTTCAAAGCCACAGAAGACATCACTAGGATTCTGGAATTTTCAAACACAAGGAAACACATCATCAAATATGTTTGACAAAAATAATAATATCATGTATTAAATATTTGCTACAACCTTTGAACATGCAACTAAATACAACATTAAAAAACGAGNAAAAATAATAATATCATGTATTAAATATTTGCTACAACCTTTGAACATGCAACTAAATACAACATTAAAAAACGAGCCCAAATTTTATAAGTTTATTATAAGTTCAAAAACGAAACTTGCTGAAAAATTTTAAGACTGTATAAATGTAGTTCTCCATTAATTAGAAAAATTGGAAAATATAAACTGAGAAACAAAAGGGAAGAGGCGCATATGGAAAAAAAAAGGTAATATTATTATTGTGTTTATGTTCATTTCTTCTTAAATTCTTTTGCTTAAAATAAATGGTAAAAAGAACTCAGNGGTAATATTATTATTGTGTTTATGTTCATTTCTTCTTAAATTCTTTTGCTTAAAATAAATGGTAAAAAGAACTCAGAAAATTTGAAAGTGATGTTTATGTGAAAACACATAACGTAATATACAGGATTTTAGAATTGTTTACACAATATTATGAAACTGATTATGATAATGATTTCAATAACTATACAGATAATTTTATAAATAAAAACGCAATACGTAAAAACACCGCTAAAATATCTAAATAATATATTCATCGAAAATCATCAGTAGGTATATGTACATAATTGAATAAATATGGTAGGATAAAATCTAGTCATAAAGTTAACTCCAATGAATTCAACTCCAAAATATGGCGAAAGAGTGAAAAATACAATAACGTAGCAAAAGAATATATTTTGATTAACGAAGTAAAGTAGGTCACTAATAGATTGCCTGTTAAAATGGAGAAAATGTGCGAGAAATAATGTTATCACAGTGAGAAAATACACGATATAGCTATTTTGAATAGCAAATTTACTGCTTTTCTTGTTAAAAATCGTAAATTAATTGGAGTTTTGAATGTTATTTCTTATTTATTCTGAAATCCTAAATATACCGGAAAACGGATAATTAACAGTCTTAAAACAACTTAATTTGACAACAATAAATGCGTCTTCCGGGTTATCATAATTGTNCATGAAAATGATGCTTACAGATATGTTATTGCGAAGAAAAACTGAGCGTTCATGAGGTTGATTCCTCACCAGACCTACCAGTAAGAACTGAATGCCAAAAGCTTGTAAGATAATATACTTTAGTTGAAAACTACGACAACATCGTACATGTTCCTTTCAGTGCTGTAGTTGATTTTGAATATCTTCTAAGAAAAACAGAAAACTGCTAACAAAATACAGAAAAATATTACATTTGAGGATATCAGAAACACGAGTTCATTATCTTTTCGTATTACATCAAGTTCAGTGAAAATTATTATAATAATCCAGTATGTTATGTTGGCAGATACTTCCAATGTCTTCTTCGAAAGATTAGTTGAAGAATCTGAAGAAATCAAGATGGTTTACATTAAGAATTTTAAAATGAAGAAACTAAAGAAACAAGACCTTAAATAACAACACAACAACCAGAAATATTCTGCAAAGGAGATTGTGGAGATGTTTAGAATGATAGAAAAAATAACTGCTGTATCGGAACAGCAATATAGAGTTATTTACAGGACTAGAAGCCGAAGAAAAACTTTTCGAGGAACCAGAAGCGAAACTGAAGAACTGCCAAGAAGTGCTTTAGAGCTCAATCAACTAACGCAATTGAAATGTAAAAAAAAATAAAGAACATGATTATATTACAAGAAATTATTTAGGATCAGCACATTCTTTTTGTCATTTGATTTATCAGAATCCTAATTTTTTACCATTCTTTTTCCATAGCCTGTTTTCCTATGACTCCTACTTATTTATTGAGGAATTTGGGATTTATAACAAGGAAATAACCTCAAACCCAAACAAAGAGTAAAAGTACAAACATTCCAGTTTATAATTTTAAAAATGTTAGGAGTGAATGCTATCGATATTTACAAAAATCATTTATGCAAACACTAATGCTCTGTGCCAAAATCTTAAACTAGAACAGATCCGAGAAACGGATTTTCTTCAAGGACGAGCAACGTCATATCATCACCAAGAAAGAAATCTTTCCATATGAACTATAAACACATGGATTCTCAACATTAATTATTAGAAACTCAACTACCAATAAACCAATAAGTTATATTGAAAATTAAATAAACAACTTATTTCTCTTGAGTATATAAGTATGCAAAGAAATATTGGGAGAGTTTTGATATTAAGAATGTTTAAGAATCTGCTAAGCTTATAACATAGCCAATGTTCTGATTCTATCAGATATCTTAAAAATGTAAGGGATATTTGAATTAAGAAATCTTATTCTCAACATCCTTTGTTAAAAAAGGTGCCTAAATTATTTTGCGATATCATACAAAAGGAAAAATATCGATTAAAATTTACTTGAATGTTTACGATATAATTCTGTTCTTATAAATAGGAGTTTGTGGCGGAATTGTTAATGCAGTAAAGAGATATGCGAAAGCTATCAACGAATATCTAAATAAATATTTAAAACACCTGAATATCTATCTATTTTATGTAATTGGATACAAATAATCTACGTTGCTGGGCAATGACAGAATACTTACTACATAAAGACCTTAAATGGATTAGAAAATATCTCAAATAAAATTTAAATATTTTTGAAAATTACATAAGGTATTTACCAAATGACTAAGAAGAAGGCATATGTTAGAAGTTGATCTGGAATATCCAAGGGAACTACACAATTTATACAATGATGTTCCACTAAGGCCAGAAGTACGAAACAAATCTCTAAAAATGAAAAACAAAGACGCCAATGTTCTCCATTTGAGAACTTTGAAATAATTATTAGAAAAGTGTTAGAAGCTAACACAAGTCCATAGAATTTTAAAATTACAACTCCTCGTTGAAAGGTTATATAGATATAAGGATAAATGCAAATAACATTGTTTAAAATGACATTTACAAATTAAATTGACACTATATGTATATGCATATTTGGAATATATAATTGAAAATAATGTAATGTTTGGAAAATAGCAAGAAGTGAGTAGATACAAAACTATTTTCTAATTCTGATTGATATGAAAAAATAATATCTAAACCCAGTTGTATTCCTAAAACGATCTTACGTGAGAGTCTAGCATCAGTTAATATGTACAAAACAAAAATTTAATGTTGTATTTAAGAGGAAACCTTAGAAGCCTGCATAACACGAAACACAAATGTAAGAAAATATTGTATTCTCAAGACTTTGATTATATATTTTACGCTATTAAAACTAGGATTTCTGCGAGGACATTAATATAACGATCGATTAGTTGCTGCGAGCGATTTCCCCGAAGATAACTACGGGATCCCACGAGTGAATAAGAAAATGTTAAGTAAGATGAGTGTGCTGTAAAATGAATGACTCAGCACAATGGATTATGGGTAAAAATATGTACGTTCAAGGTAAATGGGCTAGAACGCAAGAAGTCAAAAGGATTTAAGAAGTCGCTTGTTAAAAAATATGTTAATGATTATAGGAACGGTTTCCTCGTAAAGCAAGATGCGTTTAAGAAAATGAATCTCTCAGCGTTGAACGTGCGATTTTTTTTCACTTAAACTGAATAAGGTTGGATAAAACTATAGTAATGACAAGTATTGCAACTTATATAATAAGATAGGTGCTACATACTTTGGATATTATAAAATAGCACCATAAGTATAAGATTCAGAGTGGCTAGCATAGTGATACAGAATATAGGTTCCCTGGAAAACAAATACGATTATAGGACGTTTCTTCGAGACGAGATTATCATTAAAAGGTAAACACATATATTTTTTAATTAATGCATTTTATATCATTTAATTAAGAGTTCAAAATTACTGGCTCTAAGAGAATTATAAAACTCAGTCAATCATGTGTATTAAGGAACGGCTTCATCCATTTTGCAGAAATTCTTAGTTTTCGCGTCAAAATTGTGGATTCATGGTAATTACTGACAATGTACGATTTTAGAAAATTTAAATTTTGCGAGTTGTTTAGTATTTTGTGCGTAATTTTAATTGTGTGTTATCTGCTTGTTGCAAAATTCAGGAATATATTTATATTCTACCAATAAGTTCCTGAATTTTTGAAAGGAGGAAATAACACACAGTGAAGATATGATACAAAAGTATTAAACAACTAGTAAATTTTCTATAATGAAAAATTTCCAATAATACATCTGCAACTGAAATTATGACACAAAAACGAAGGATTTCTGCATAATAGGTGAAGCCGAGCCTTAAATTTGGTCTCTTATTTTAAATATTCAAATGTATCGTTTATTTTAGATGAAAACAAGCGGTGGTTCAAAGCCACAGAAGACATCACTAGGATTCTGGAATTTTCAAACACAAGGAAACACATCATCAAATATGTTTGACAAAAAATAATAATATCATGTATTAAATATTTGCTACAACCTTTGAACATGCAACTAAATACAACATTAAAAAACGAGCCCAAATTTTATAAGTTTATTATAAGTTCAAAAACGAAACTTGCTGAAAAATTTTAAGACTGTATAAATGTAGTTCTCCATTAATTAGAAAAATTGGAAAATATAAACTGAGAAACAAAAGGGAAGAGGCGCATATGGAAAAACAAATGTAATATTATTATTGTGTTTATGTTCATTTCTTCTTAAATTCTTTTGCTTAAAATAAATGGTAAAAAGAACTCAAAAAATTTGAAAGTGATGTTTATGTGAAAACACATAACATAATATACAGGATTTTAGAATTGTTTACACAATATTATGAAACTGATTATGATAATGATTTCAATAACTATACAGATAATTTTATAAATAAAAACGCAATACGTAAAAACACCGCTAAAATATCTAGTATCGAAAATCATCAGTAGGTATATGTACATAATTGAATAAATATGGTAGGATAAAATCTAGTAATAAAGTTAACTCCAATGAATTCAACTCCAAAATCTGGCGAAAGAGTGAAAAATACAATAACGTAGCAAAAGAATATATTTTGATTAACGAAGTAAAGTAGGTCACTAATAGATTGCCTGTTAAAATGGAGAAAATGTGCGAGAAATAATGTTATCACAGTGAAAAAATACACGATAACGCTATTTTGAATAGCAAATTTACTGCTTTTCTTGTTAAAAATCGTAAATTAATTGGAGTTTTGAATGTTATTTCTTATTTATTCTGAAATCCTAAATATACCAGAAAACGGATAATTAACAGTCTTAAAACAACTTAATTTGACAACAATAAATGCGTCTTCCGGGTTATCATAATTGTNGAAAACGGATAATTAACAGTCTTAAAACAACTTAATTTGACAACAATAAATGCGTCTTCCGGGTTATCATAATTGTGGCACTTAAATGGAATTAAATGAGAAATTGGAACAATGTTATCAATATATAAACCAACTTGATAACTCTAACAAATAGCACGATATTGCTTATATAGGCAATACAAGCTTAAAATCAAATTATAAAGTTAATACATTTTTTTTATAAATTACATTGCACACGCACACATACACACACACACATATGTATGTATATATATCGGATGTGTCGTCCGCGCCTATTTTCCCGTATCTATGCAACCCGTACACATACTACACTACCCACTCAACAAAAATCAACCGTAGCAGAACACCACGTGCAAGTTGATTAGTTGTCAGTACAGAGCGCGGTGAACGAGTAGCGTTACGTCAGCAACGCGTTGAGAAGCAGCCACTATTCAACGAATACACATCCGTATATTGAGTCCAAACAGATTATTGCGATGTTTACCGAATGCGGTGCTACGTGGCGATTGCGTCCTTAGCAACGCACACCTGCCTCGCTTCCAGCCATTGTGTTTCTTCATGTGACATGAAAGTACAGCAACCGCTTACTGTATTGACGAAAAGAAATCAACGCGCACGTGCTGTTTTGTAGCGATGCTCTATTTTCGCTGCGCTGATTGGTGCAGGCTGACAACGGGCGTCGAATGTTCAGCTAACAGACGAGGCGCCGTAACAAGTACGTACATGGTATGGGACGCGACTACACAAGAGACAATTATATTACAGCGGAGGAGATGTTTTGTTAGATGGGTAGTATTGTGAGCGGGGTTGCATAGATACGGAAAAATAGACGAGGGCGACACAACCGGTGTATGTGTATATATAAATATATATACATATATATATATATATATAATTATATAAAAATAAATACATATATATAATTACCTATCATATCAATTTGTTGAACAATTGTTACCAACAGCTGTTTTTTAAAATATGTTAAAAAAAAAAACCTCCGTTGGTGATAAAAGCGTTTTAATTTGTTTTTATTTTTCATTTCCCAGTTTTTCGAACTGAAAGAATAAGCTAGTGAGTTAATTAAATTTAATATAATTCTGACTTGGGTTATTTTGAACTAATAATTAAATTATATGGAACACTATTTCAGACACACACATATATAGTAAGCTAAAATTAATGGTTTACATATAATATTTGGGTAAAAATAGTATGGCTTCTTGTGATTGCGTCTTGAGGCATTCAAGATGAAAGTTTATATGGTACCGTGCATTACTGTATTTTTTATTTTGTTCTATGCAACAAAATTCACAATTAAGATAAATATTTATACGAAAAAAAAAGTTTGCCTCTTAATTTTAACACCGGTTTTTTTTTGTAGCAACACCAAACACCAGCATCGGATTTTATTCCTTGGCTATATATACCTTAATGGTATAAATTTCTGGGTTTGACGACAACGGACGCGAAAGCCTGCAAACCACCTTAATGTTATTTGCTCGAAGTCATCCTCTTATTCATATGCTGTAGAATTATTTTGTGAAGTCTTCAGAGTAGTTTTGCAATGAACAAAATAATGAAAATAAAGGCAAGTATGTCGTATAAATTGCAGCAATTATGGAAAGTAGATATAATTATTTGTTGATTAACACCATTACCAGTGGAGTGGACGCAAGGATTGAAATATAGCTGGTACACTAAGAGAAACGTTTTTTCTAACTAACAAGATATTTGTTTGTACAAAGCCAAAAATATATTTACTGGTCCGAACGAAGTATTTTGTTGCTTAAACAAACCTTGAAAAGCTACAAAATTAATTTTATTTTCGTCTAAGGAAACACAAGCTTGAATAAACAAAACCTTTGCATTGTGCAAAAAGAAAAAAAGGATGTCAACAAAATATTAAGTTAAATGAACTATACACATATGTATTTTTTTTGTCCCACTCATTTGATTGATTTCTTTCGAAAATACAGTTCGAGAGCCTGTTTGTATTTTTGTGGCAGTTAGCGTTTTAACGGTGTTAGAGCAAATATTTATTTTAGCACGTGGTCCTGTAGTTNTGTTTGTATTTTTGTGGCAGTTAGCGTTTTAACGGTGTTAGAGCAAATATTTATTTTAGCACGTGGTCCTGTAGTTGAAATGCATGTACTTAAAATATTCTAAATTCCACAGTGGTCACTTTAGCTGCAAACGACGTAGGTACGAATTTCAGTCGGGCTTATGATTTTTTATGTTAACCAAAACTGTTTAATGTACGCATTGCCAAACAACCATTTGGTCGTACCAACGAAATCTTAGTTTGAGGCAACGAAATAAGGACAACAAAGTATTTGGTTTAAACAAAAAAATATTTCATTTTTCCTATACAAACAAGTAATTTAATTATGCCAAACAAATTTGTTTGATTAAAAAAACATTATCCTCAGTGTAGGCCCGGGGTAGTTAACTATACTGATAACCAAAATAATGTTAAATAAGTAAAACATACTTTTTCACCAAAACAAAACGTGAGTAGAATGATTTTGCCGATTTTGGCACATCGTGATCCGGGATCGNAAAACGTACTTTTTCACCAAAACAAAACGTGAGTAGAATGATTTTGCCGATTTTGGCACATCGTGATCCGGGATCTGAGCTCAGAGCTGTTCATGCTGTCATTCCGGTCGGCTGGTGGCAACCTTGTCCGCCATGTTGGATGTCAGTGACCTNGAGCTCAGAGCTGTTCATGCTGTCATTCCGGTCGGCTGGTGGCAACCTTGTCCGCCATGTTGGATGTCAGTGACCTTTGACTTTGACCCCGGTGACCTGTGACCCAAAAAAATTCAAGAAAATTAAAAAAAAATTATTTAGAAACTTTCATTTCCGGAGTTCCCCCAGCACCACATCCAGCATATGACTGACCCCCTCCTCCCCTCTNAATTATTTAGAAACTTTCATTTCCGGAGTTCCCCCAGCACCACATCCAGCATATGACTGACCCCCTCCTCCCCTCACATCTCACCTATAATCATTATACCATATGTGGCCATATTGTTTTTTCGTTTTTCATTTGTTTACACATTGCTGGAGGACTCCATCTTGGATTTCATATGTTTTCATAACTTAGGCAGCAACTGGTGTAATAATAATCGATTTAGCCACCAGGCAGTAGCCATATTTGTTTATGTTTTAAAAGTATATGTTGCACTGTCGGTGCCCTTCATATTGGATTCTGTTTTCAATACATAGGTGTCGTTAATTTCTCGATTATGCTGCTTCCTATTGACCTGTACAGAATTGTGACATTCACCATTCCTGTAAAGTACTTCAACTGTCATATTANAATTATTTAGAAACTTTCATTTCCGGAGTTCCCCCAGCACCACATCCAGCATATGACTGACCCCCTCCTCCCCTCTAATCAGACCTATAATCATTATACCATATGTGGCCATATTGTTTTTTCGTTTTTCATTTGTTTACACATTGCTGGAGGACTCCATCTTGGATTTCATATGTTTTCATAACTTAGGCAGCAACTTGTGTAATAATAATCGATTTAGCCACCAGGCAGTAGCCATATTTGTTTATGTTTTAAAAGTATATGTTGCGCTGTCGGTGCCCTTCATATTGGATTCTGTTTTCAATACATAGGTGTAGTTAATTTCTTTATTATGCTGCTTCCTATTGACCTGTACAGAATTGTGACATTCACCATTCCTGTAAAGTACTTCAACTGTCATATTAATTTTTTTTTATTTTATTCTTAAATGCAGGTATTTTTANAATTTTTTTTTATTTTATTCTTAAATGCAGGTATTTTTATTTAAACAAACTTTGATATAAAATTGAGGTTTTTTAAAATAAATAGCACAACATATTTTTTTTACACAATATTTATTGTACACATTACAAAATATACATAATCGTAAAAAATATTAATAAATATTATTAATCCTCTTCGAACAGAGTTTGAAAACTTCTGGTCGATTCGGACGATTTCGTGTCTACTCGTAGGCACCCAATTTCTGGTCCAAGGAAGAGGTGCACCATTTGTGCAGGAGCTGCACGTTCTTCAGTGCGCAGGTCTAATCAGGTTCTGACCTGTCGCAAATATGACGATTTGAATCACCGTACATTTTGAAGAGCTTACGAAGCGAAGGACACCCATACTCGGCCTGCACATCGATAATCTCCACTTCAAATTTACACAATTCGCTAAGCGATTTTTTCTGCTCAGGTCCAGCTACATAAATCGGAGCCTTCAGGTACTGCATCAGCAGGTCGTGCAGCACATTTCCCGTCCGATGGTATGGAGTCTTGCCTTGGTCCCATTCCAGTCTAAAGNCTGCATCAGCAGGTCGTGCAGCACATTTCCCGTCCGATGGTATGGAGTCTTGCCTTGGTCCCATTCCAGTCTAAAGTAGTACTTGTTCAGCCAGGTGTATGCTTTCTTGCTCTTTTCATCTAACAGTTTCCAGGGGTATGGAGGGCGGAAGGNTAGTACTTGTTCAGCCAGGTGTATGCTTTCTTGCTCTTTTCATCTAACAGTTTCCAGGGGTATGGAGGGCGGAAGGAACGGGTTCGTGTTTTGCCATTGTCGTCGTAGAACACTGCGATATCCTTGAGCACGAAGCCATTTTGGTTCTGGAAACTCTGCAGATTACAGTACATCTTGAAGTTGACGATGCTCGAAGACGACTAAACAGTTATAGTGTGAGAACAGTTATATTTATATATTTTCAGCTAACATAAGTATTTTGATAGTCTTATCTCGGTAATTTTACGATACAAGCTGATCGTGAAGTATCAGGCAGAATGTGTATGTGTTGGCAGAAATATTTCCATGTGTAGTGAATTAGATCCTGCAATCGATAACATTGGAGGTACTACGCTCGTCCCGCTTACTCACATCTAATACCATGAGCGGGGCCAAACTCTTGAAAGTATCAGGGTTCAATATCGTGGATTGCGGGCGTCCATAATATGCATTTTGGAATTGTGCATTATGCCAGCAGGTACTTCCCATTTTCAAAGTTCATGTTAATGTCAACGTTTGAATAGTTTTCGCTATTCAAAAATATTTTCTTATTTTCTATTTGACATGTTTCGAACTGCGAATGACTAACTCTCACATTGTGCTGTCTTCCGGTCTACAGCCCAACGATGATGTACCTCTGTTTCTCAGAAGCAAAGCTGGACTTCACCATCCAGTTGATGTGCTGGCTTGCTGGCAACTGGGGTATGTCCCGAGACTCCACGATATGAAAGCCACATCGATGTTTTTACCATCTTCCACACTCGGCAACATTTTTATGCTTTAAATNCGAGACTCCACGATATGAAAGCCACATCGATGTTTTTACCATCTTCCACACTCGGCAACATTTTTATGCTTTAAACAGTCCCAACTGCACATGAGGCAGCATCCATTCGATATACTGTAGTTTCAGTTCCACTGTCTCCAGGTTTTCTCCCTTACCCACAATGGTGTCTGTATGTGCATTAGCTAGAAGCAGAACCAGTTACTGCTTCGAATTGAAGATAATTAGTTTACAGACTTTGGCAAATCGCAATAGCNATTAGCTAGAAGCAGAACCAGTTACTGCTTCGAATTGAAGATAATTAGTTTACAGACTTTGGCAAATCGCAATAGCATGGAGAGCAGGATGCGCACTTCGAACTTGCTATATAGGAACACTGTAGTCATCTTCGATTCCCCAGCCTGCCATTTTGGCTGCAGAAAGCTCATTCGGTTTGAATGNTTCTCCCTTACCCACAATGGTGTCTGTATGTGTATTAGCTAGAAGCAGAACCAGTTACTGCTTCGAATTGAAGATAATTAGTTTACAGACTTTGGCAAATCGCAATAGCATGGAGAGCAGGATGCGCACTTCGAACTTGCTATATAGGAACACTGTAGTCATCTTCGATTCCCCAGCCTGCCATTTTGGCTGCAGAAAGCTCATTCGGTTTGAATGAAAGGTAATTTTGATCGTTGAGTTTATGCCCACATCTCGCGACTTGTCCACCTCGACACCGTTGAGAAAATACGTGATGCGATCGATCAGGTGAAGAATTCCATTGCTCGATATTTTTGTCGATGCCAGGATGGATCCAACTTCTTTCGTTAGTGTTTCCCTAATTCGCAGGAAATACTGGCAATGAAGAGAGCATAATTATATCTATGGTTTAGGACTGCTATCAAAACTTCCGATGTTGATGTGCATGGCCCGATTAGGAAAGGCTGATACGCATGAAGTTCCATCTTCGTTATGCTGTCTTCAAAAATGACCGGCTCTTCGATGTTTAGGTAATCTTCCATGACGATTGACTTTGAAGCCGAGATTGCAGAGGAAAATCTTGCTAGCATGTGATAACTCCTTGAAGACCTGTTGCGTACTGATTGCAGGTTTTGCATGACACTTTGTTTTATTGCGTCTGGTCGACGTAAATCTTATTCCAATCTTATCAAATGCAGGCGTAGGGTGATTTATTCGTTTCGAAAGTTCACCAACTCTCCGTGCTGGTCGACGGCTGTCACGACCACCTCGCGTGCTCTCTTCGCGGCGACCGGAAAGTAAGTGATGCTTTGCGGTGCTACGACCAGTTTAAAATCTGGAGGGACTATAGACGAAATTCTGTGCAGCTTATTTCTCGGCCTGCCATTGAGGTATGTGCCACTGGCCAAATTGCAGTTTATTCGTATCACATTGACGGACAAGGTGTTTACAGGCAGCGACGATTCGTGTATTTTACCAGTTTCGTAGATTCGTGGCTCGAACACCAGCATTATTCCGATAGCATCCGGTTTCGTAAAGTCGATATCTTTGCTGCATCTGCTAACACTCTTAAAAGTATTGGGATACCCATGTAGCTTGAATTGTATGTCAGGGGGACAGCGAATATTCAATGTACNCTCTCTTCGTGGCGACCGGAAAGTAAGTGATGCTTTGCGGTGCTACGACCAGTTTAAAATCTGGAGGGACTATAGGCGAAATTCTGTGCAGCTTATTTCTCGGCCTGCCATTGAGGTATGTGCCACTGGCCAAATTGCAGTTTATTCGTATCACATTGACGGACAAGGTGTTTACAGGCAGCGACGATTCGTGTATTTTACCAGTTTCGTAGATGCGTGGCTCGAACACCAGCATTATTCCGATAGCATACGGTTTCGTAAAGTCGATATCTTTGCTGCATCTTCTAACACTCTTAAAAGTATTGGGATACCCATGTAGCTTGAATTGTATGTCAGGGGGACAGCGAATATTCAATGTACNCTAACACTCTTAAAAGTATTGGGATACCCATGTAGCTTGAATTGTATGTCAGGGGGACAGCGAATATTCAATGTACCTTGCAATGTCGTCTATTTCATAAGAGCCTATGTGCAGCATTGCCTTATTTGAAACATTACCACAATATACGAGGTAAAACTTGCAGTTTTTTCATCGATGTTTGGTATCGCATTGTAGGTTTGAAAATTCGACAAGGCCTATGCACCATTCCCCCTCCAGGTCAAGTGGCGGAAAATATACCGCGCGCAGCTCGGTGCTAAGACCCATAAAGGTAAGCGTTATCGATATGACTGACGGTTTCCTCACGATGTATAGCCATTTTATACGATTACTTGTACGAGCGAACCAGGAAGCGAAAACACGAGTATCCATGTCTTAGGGATCTGCTCCGTTTTGTAATTGTGCATTCGTTTTTTATATCTTAAACCCTCACGCAATTTGGGCGGGGGAAGCTAATTCTCAAAACCATCATAATAGTCTGCGTGTTTACCATTTTTTAAGTAAGCCACCCAGTGTGTACCGGACCAGCTGTCGTGTCAAGATTCATTATGGTACATTCGTCTCTCTTGGGTTTAGGGGGCAGAGCATCTCTTATAAACATTCCCCTGAAATGTAGTATTTCCAATTTGCGTGCAAACAGTTCTAAATCCACGCCTGTGAGTGGTCGTCTCGGTACAGATTTCATTAAGTCTCTTTCTGCTGTGTCGCTTTTGCAAACTTCCGCCTCCTACTGGGGGCGATAGCTTCCATATTTGCATTGTGTTTTTGTGCTTCGGACAACTGCTTCCGTTTGTTCGATGCTGTGTTTACGGCTCGGACGTTACCACTCGCGGCTTCGATTAGTCCCCTGAGGTTCCCGAGTGCACGCAAAAGCAATGAAAAAAATCCATTGGTAGATGTTTTCTTAACTTTGTATGTGTTCCTTCTTTTTGTAACTGATTTTCGTTTTACTTGTGTNAAAATCCATTGGTAGATGTTTTCTTAACTTTGTATGTGTTCCTTCTTTTTGTAACTGATTTTCGTTTTACTTGTGCCTTTCTCTTGCTATCTGTATCTGTTCCGATTTTAACCTGTGCCTGTCTCTTGCTCTTATCACCCTTGTCTATTTTCACCTTGGCCTTCATTGCGTTGGATACACTCCACGTGGCCATTTTTTCTCCGAGTCCGGTGTCTGATGATTTTCTTATTTCGTCGGCCTTATGTGCAAGTATCTTGTCTGCCTAGTGCGTAGCTTTCAGATACTTGTGCTGGGAATAGGCGATGTCATGCTGCTTGTAAGCCTCGTCCAAGGCGTTTATGACTGTCTCGTNACCTTTTAGCAAGCTTAGCTCCCGGCAGCTCGAATGGTAGATTGTTGATCAGCATATCGATGATCCCGCTTCGAGCTACGGTTTTACCTCTTTAAGTCATCGTGGTGGACTGACCTAATAAATTATAAATATGATCGTTTTATACATTTTTGTTTCAGTATCATTCTCTAGCCTTGGAACAGTACGGATGTATCACATATTCAAATGTGGCATTTCAGTGCAAAATCTGCCAGAGGCAGTTTACTCGGAGTGATAATTTGAATATTACGAAGAAGATATGCTTAATGTCATCAAGAGGCTTGTATGCTGCCTCATCCTTCTCCTCTTCCTCATCATAATCATACATTGTATCATATAAACCAAGCCGAAGAAAACAGTTCAATAGATCGTCAAGCAAGATGTTACTCTACTTATACGCATTTATGGCGAAGATGAAGCTATCTCCCACGAATCGCGACATGGAAGACTATTTCCGAATACAGTGAGGTGAATCATCGCGGGACTATCAAATTGCGGGAAAACATGCGTCCTACTGAGCCTCCTGGAANCATCAAATTGCGGAAAAACATGCGTCCTACTGAGCCTCCTAGAAGAAGAGAATCACCTTCGATTTGAAAACATACACCTGTACTCCAAATTGCTCTAGCAACCGAAATACTAAGTACTACAAGCCGTGGAAGGCATTTGCTATTTCTACTGCAACGAAAACGAGCCTGCATATGACAAGGGGGAAAAAAAGAACACCCTTTAAGGAGGAAAATTTTAAGTTTTAGAAAAAAAAATTTCAATACAGAAACACTTTTAAAGCATATAACAATTTTTCTTAATAAAAAAAAAAATAAAAAAAAAAGTGGGGTGAAACCTCTTTCGATAGCAGAACAATTGTTTATGATGCTAGAAGAACCGTTCTGAGAGCAGAGTAAAATCGTTTGAGGGCATAATAGGAACCTCTCGATGACAGATAAAAACCTTCGAGGGCATATGTAAAACCTTTCGAGAGTCAAAAGAAAAAAACATTTTTGAGGGTGGAAAACCCTTTTGCAAGGCAGAAGAAAACATTTGAGGTAAAAAATAACCTTCTTGGATTTATTACCTAAATACTATCTTCGTATTTTTAGCTCAAAGTGGCAGTTCATGTATACCTCTGAAATTTCGCAGTTTTTAATTTCTCTGTGATGTATCTTTTAAAAAGTCCTGCTATATTTGTCTTTGAATGTTCCACTATTTTTAGCCTTCTTTCGGAAGGGAAGATAAGCTTATGAGATCACTTTCCTGTCTTTGTGTCTGTTTGTATGTGATCAAGACATCTATCTGAATAAACTAACATATGTATCTTATTTGCTGTATCTTCGCAAATTTTTAATAAAACCTTTGAATAATCACTTCATGTATGACGCGTGTGTTTGCTTCTTTCCTAAACATATTCGGTTAAATCAAACTCTTATTTACACTTCTTCTATAAACTATAGCATTAGATTTATAATTGCTATGACTAAAACAATTGGAAAATAGATGTATTGGTAATGCCTAGTATGAAATAGTTCTCATGCAAAATGTTATTACACTGAGTGCGTACAGATAAGATGCACTCCCCCCTTGAAGTAAGTATATATACTTAGTTAAGCTTAGTTTGCATGAGGCTGAGGGGTAGCTTGGGGTATATAAACGTTTTTATCCTGTACATTTTTAAGTATATAAAATTGATAATATCCAGTTTTGTTTAATGCAGTGCAAATTAGTTATTCGCTGAATGTTTAGGATATCGCGGGTGGTTTACAAAATTACGTGAACCTTATTTTCTTCGAGGTGTGATATTAGCCTCGAATAAACATACTTTACACAACAGACAGAAACAGTCCTTATTCGTTGCGTAGATAATATATAATCTGATATGAAGGAATACTTATTTTTTTTACTGCGGATGTTTATCACTCATGGGACTGACACAGCATTATAGTGTTCTGATTAAAACATACACAAATGCCACTTTTTTACAATTGAAGTGCTAACAGTGAGAGGTACAACGCAAGTTACGATCAGATACATTTAGAAGTTGTCGTTGAAATGTATTAAATGAACGAAACATTAAAAACTCTTGGGAAATTAAATAGAACACAATCAGAATTCTTCAAGTAAGTGGTTTGCGTTATGCACTGTTAAGCAAGCAACATGCAAGTATACACATATTTAAGTTATTAATGTACGTGTTCCTACTGCAAGGCAAAATTTGTTAATAAGTATTGTTTATCGCCGAAAACACCACCCAGTGGTCAAAATATAATTATATATGTTCTTTATACGATTATATTGTTTAAAAAATTGTTTGAAATTACAAGTGATATTTAAAAAATTCATATACCGTGTGGCTCTACAAATATTGTTCTGTGCTCAAAGCGCAAAAAAGATATTGTTTAGGAATACACGTATATACATATATATTAAACACACGGGTTTACACGAGTATTAAAACTCGTTTAACCTTTTCCAGGAGAAATTACGTATGCAACCTGAAAAGAATAATGTGTTAATGTCAGTAGACACAGCTGTCCATCCAGGGATATTGACACTCAAAGAACTTGCTACAGGTATTTAAAAATGGTAATGTTGAAAAAGATGAAGTTTCCATCAATCTTAACATTTTTTCCATCTGTTATATAGAATGAGAAAAGCATGCATCAGGAAAAAAGTCATGAAACGATGCCTTGCCAAATATTTAAATGTACGGAGTCACACGTTCCTTTGACAATTTACACATCTAACTTGCCTTACGCCTTAACACATTTTAAATAGCTTCCTGTTGCGTTATAAAACTAGCTACGCTTTAAAATGCCAGAGAAGAGAGTGAAGAGGCGCGTCACCAGCTGTTGCACGTGTAGAATATCACTACCAGAATTGAACGATTTTATGAGACCACTTAATAATCAAAATAAATTTTTCTCTAAACTCTTTAATACCAGATTACAGTTTCATATTATTTTATTGAATAATTGTATGTTTAAACAAATCATTATAAAATAATTTTTAGCGATGCCCATTTAAAAAAAATTTTTTAGATTTTTTTAAAAACTTATAGTTAAATGTTTGTTTCCAGAGACTACCTGGTAAATCAAGAACTCAAAATGGAAGTATTTGTTGTCAACAGATGACATATCAAATGTAATTTAGTTAAAAGTAAGAGACGATAGTTACCTGTTGTACTTTTTGTATTAATATATATTATGACGTATCTCTGACAATACAGACTTCTTGTTTCTGGAGCCTTCTTACGAATGTTCTTTACGGTTCATTGTTAACATTTTCTCCGCATTTTGTTCACTGGTTTACGCTCCTAACTCTACAAGAGACATAATACACCACCATGTTTTGGAGGTTTGAAATATAAATTCTACTTTTAGCAACAATTACTTAATTTTTTATAAAACACTGAATAGTGTCGAATAACATTTGGGGATCATAATATAAATAATTCTAAAGTAATGTCTCAAAGATTCGGGTTTCTTCAAATAAAAGCAAGCCAATTCCTATATGTTTTGTAAAGAATATAAAATAGTTCTTAAATAAAAGGAAACTAAATCAATAATACAGGGGATTTGTTTGTGTTGTATTTTACCATATTATGCTCTCACTTTTGATAAGAATAACACAGCGAATGGCATCACGCGAGTACGGTGGTCATACCATTTGTTTGCTAACAAGGCTGTTTGGGATGGACTGCCTTAAGACCGTGACGCGATGGCAATTACGGTAACCGAGGACCCACACACAATTTAATTCATTTCCAACAAAAAAGTTAAGGAGAACTGCATTTTTAAACCGTTTGGTTACATGCGCAAAAATTAAAGTGATAAAATGCACTCCAACTGTTTGTTTATGTTATGATTGTTTTTAACTCGAGTATAAGCATACATTGTAGGAACTGCATATCATGGGTTTCATGTCGTCACTGTTAAACTGCTGTGTGAGCCATCTATTTGGCAGTTTTTCAAAAAACAATGCTGGGCTTGTTATGTACCTACAAATATTATTAATCTTCCTTTTTAGTGTATTTATTCTTGGTAAAAAAAACACACTTTAGAGCGTTTTTCTTCGTAATTTGTAGCCAGCAAAGAAAAATTATTGACCACGGCGGTAGCAGTGTTCTGCGTTGCAAATAATTAGCAAGAATTGAAATATAGCATACTTTTATCTCAACTTTTGCTAATGACCCAACAATTATCAACACTAGTGAAACTACAAGTGTCTTGGCGGTGNGCATACTTTTATCTCAACTTTTGCTAATGACCCAACAATTATCAACACTAGTGAAACTACAAGTGTCTTGGCGGTGTGGTTATCTCCTTCAAACTTATGTATGGTACTGTGTCGTATTTTTCATGTTTTGTGAAATATGCAAGAGCATACAATAAATAAATATATAATGCACGTATACTCAGATTTTGTTTATTTCAAGGTGGTAAAAAATATCGCAGATTATTTAAAATTTAGAATTTTTTTGTATAACCCAAAACAAAATAAACAAAGAAGTTTGGGCTTGAATCAAAATATCGGCTACTATCTAATTTTTGCAGTCGAATTCACATTATTGCTTTTTCATCTACGACATTATTTTGTGAAACTTAGCAAATTTCTCAGCTACAGTGAATAACATTTTGCGGAAGAAATTTATTTCTACTTAAAATATAGCCCAAACGTTGAGAATTAAACATTTACTTTTCTCTGTACTTAGTAGCCTGTAGCGGTGGATAATTACATTTTTTTTTTAATTATCTTTAGTCAGGAAACCAAAACTGCTATCACGTAGAACCCATCGGTAAATAAATATAGTTACTCGAAATATGTCCTTAAATTTTGATAATGAGAACTCTAAAGGTTCATTTCGGTTCCCCAGCTAAGCAACTAGTTAAATTTCTGAAGAAAAAAAAAAAACACACATATATATATATATATATATATATGTTAAACATTTGTAATCATACTCTTTCCCCATTTTTCTACATAAAGTTAAATCAACAATTCTAACTCATTGAGTTTTATCACATACTTCTAATATGATAATAATTTCTGAATTTTTCTCACAAAGAAAATGATTCTGCAGAAAAAAGGCGTTCATTTCGTAAGCTAACTTTGTCCGCAAAATATTTTAGTGAAAACTATTAGTCTTAAGGAACCTTTCTCATTAATTTTGAATGAGTGTGGTAGATCATCATTTTTTTGTTATATTGAACATAATCCTTTACCTTGCTTTTTCCAGCGACCAAGTTTTGTGCTATCATGACATTTTGGCATTATTTATAACGCTTGCATGTAGCCCCTTAAGAAGGCCGAAAGTAATGTGTTTTATTTACATCTGAAAACGACATTTATTTTTCATTTAATAATTTCTGTGATGCTATGATTTTTCGTGAGGAAACTCATTTAATTCCTTTGTAGATGTTGCAACATATGACAATTCTTGCAGGCCAAATAGCTATATGTTTCTTTTAAATGTAACTTATTGTGGAGGTGGACTTTCTGTTACGATTGCAATTCA
Source organism: Clitarchus hookeri (assembly GCA_002778355.1). Classification (NCBI taxonomy): domain Eukaryota; kingdom Metazoa; phylum Arthropoda; class Insecta; order Phasmatodea; family Phasmatidae; genus Clitarchus; species Clitarchus hookeri. The sequence continues at coordinate 83,504 of NQII01006527.1, forward strand.
ATAGTACATTAATTAAAACACCTACAATAGCTTACTACGTATCCAAATTTTGATTTAATGCTCCACGCTTTACCTACACGTTTTGGAATTTTTCTATATAGTTTTATGACCACTTGAACGGACAACTTGCAACTTTAGCACAATTTGGCCGTTATTTCCTACTTAGGAATAATAAAATGATACTGGTAAATCAATAAATTTAATATTTATTAAAACCTTTTTTTGCGTAGGGAAGAACTGAGAGCACTAATGTAATTGTAATCTTTACCACAATATTTCATAAGTTTACTACAGCACATCGGCATTGCGAGATTTTTGAGTTGTAGAAGACTTATTTTCATCATAGNCAATATTTCATAAGTTTACTACAGCACATCGGCATTGCGAGATTTTTGAGTTGTAGAAGACTTATTTTCATCATATTTAACGATTTATTTCCGTAATTAGTTATTATTTCGTAGGAGTAAGTAGCTAAGATGCAAGTCATCCAAAAATTTTGTTTAAAAGTTAGTTTTCAACTTGGCAAACATTTTCTTAAAAGAACTGCTGTACCACGATTTAAAAATGTTNCAATATTTCATAAGTTTACTACAGCACATCGGCATTGCGAGATTTTTGAGTTGTAGAAGACTTATTTTCATCATAGTTAACGATTTATTTCCGTAATTAGTTATTATTTCGTAGGAGTAAGTAGCTGAGATGCAAGTCATCCAAACATTTTGTTTAAAAGTTAGTTTTCAACTTGGCAAACATTTTCTTAAAAGAACTGCTGTACCACGATTTAAAAATGTTTTGTTATTCAATAAATAAATATNTTTTCAACTTGGCAAACATTTTCTTAAAAGAACTGCTGTACCACGATTTAAAAATGTTTTGTTATTCAATAAATAAATATTTTGTATGCAAAATAATTAACTACATATTATCAATATTTCCACTGCTGAATACTCCTTACCTTGGATAAATTAACAAGCTATGGTGTCCGTTTGAACTAACACTGCAATTCACAGATAACTGTCTTTGCTAAAAGTCGGCTAGGTAAAGAAGGTAATTTAATTAATTAATTTATTTGAGATATTCCGTTATCCTTGTCCCGTGCTACCTTCAGTGGCTCAGAATTCGCCCATGTCATTTGTCAAGCAAGAAAGAGGGTAGTGCGTATTGTAGTTATTCTTCTGGAAAACATACTTTTCACTTACTAGACTTGAAAATCAGAAAAACTCCAATTTGAGTAGCCGCATTAAATGTAGCAGTCAGCACAATCAATCATAACTACACAGAGCAAAAATAAATAATAAATCGTCCAGGGGTACTCCAAATATTTTCGTAAATATATTATTTAATTTCGCTACATATTATTATAATTTCAACACTAGTTTTCACACATCTTCGTGCAGCTGATTATTGAGTGGCAGTTACTGCCACTGCATGAGTGAGTTTTATATATGTACTGATTTAAATGGATAAATGTTGCATTCCACTCCCGTCAAGGTGCAAAAATGGACGTTTTTGCTTTGAATAAAATTGACAAAAGAAGAAAACTTTCCATTTGTATAATTTAGGAAACACTATAGCATGAGATGTGAAAATAACTTATATAGTTCTCTGGTCGTTATCTTCTAAGCAGAATGTGATAAGACTTTTATCAATATTTCTTTAACCAAATGAGTTACAAGAAAATTTTTTGATAACTAAAATAATTTAAAATCAAATTCTGTTATTGGCCGTTTTGTTTGTAAACAAAGTAGGTACTACGCCGAGTTGAAATATAAGTTTTAATTTTAGTTTTAAAAATTTCCATGGAATGTGGATGAATTCAGCGAGTAAATGAATTTATTCTCTGAATCATAGTTTGAATTCTACCGACTTTTCATTTTAAAGTATTGAGCCCTCATATTTTAGATTCATTAGTTTTATTTTACAACTTCTGTTTTAGAAGACCCATTGTAAATTTCAAGCACAACATAACATAATTAATAGCTTTCTTAATGTTTTAAATTTATTATACATTTCCTATTCTAGTTATCATCCGACTTGCAACTACTGCAAAAAAAAGGGGATGATATTATACTGGGAACTTCAAGGAATCTGACAACAACGACAATCAAACAATACCCGCAACACTACATGTTGTAGTAAAGGCCTTGAGCCCCACCAGTCAGTAAAAATAAATAATAAATATGTTGTAGTAAAGAAAATAAAAATTTCAGAATGGTGGAATTAATCCCCCTTAAGTATACAACTACTTATTTGTAAAGTACGCCATTGCATTGACTACAACAATTTTGGTCATCCCCTAGGATTCAACTCTATTGCAGCTCAGTAGGGCCTTACAATTTGTAACAAAGAAAATATATCCAATAACATTGAATACATACGTTACGATAATTAGTGGCTGCAGAAAATATGCGCGACTTCATTCTCTGCTTGTTTTGATGTGCTACAGAAGTTCCTCAATTTTTCAGACAATGAAAAGATAGCTGATAGTGGAAAATATTTAATATTAAATTCATTGATCTACCAGTATCATTTTATTATTCCTAAGTAGGAAATAAGGGCCACGTTGTGCTAAAGTTGCAAGTTGGCCGTTCAAGTGGTCATAAAACTGTATGGAAAAGAATCCAAAACCTGTAGGTAAAGTGTAGAGTATTAAATCAAAATTTTGATATGTATCAAGATATTGTAAGTGTTTTGACTAAGGTACTATTGAATTGCAATAGTAAAAGGAAGTTCACCTCCACAATAAGTTACATTCAAAAATAAACATATAGCTATTTGGCGTGCAAGAATTGGCATATGTTGTAAAATCTACGAAGGAATTGAATGAGTTTCCTCATGAAAAATCATAGCATGACAGAAAATATTAAATGAAAAATAAATGTCGTTTTCAGATGTTTATAAAACACAGTTCTTTCGGCTTTCATAAGGGGCTACCTGCAAGTCTTTCCTCTGGCGTTATAAATAATGCCAAAATGCCATCACAGCAGAAAACGAGGTCGCTGAAAGAGGAAAGGCGTAAGATTATGTGAAATATAAGTTAACAAAAAAATGATTTTGTACCTACCATACTGGATCCATGATGGCCACCGGCTGACCGGAATGACAGAGCACGAACAACTCCAACGCTCCGGTCCCAGGTCCCGATGTGTCAAAGTACTTATAAATCCTCTACTGATATATAATTGTGTAATATATGAAACGACAAATGTGTCGATAAAATAGTACCTAAATAAGAATTTTGTCCAAAATATTAAATTGTAGCCAACAGTTTAATAAATGTCACTGCGTTTTAAGGTCTCAAATTGGCACAAAGTTTTGGAAGTACTACGAATAAAAGCAGTAAAACTTGATCATCAACCGTCTGGCGAAATCAGTTAACAGTAAGACAAGAGCTTCGAGCCTTGACATTTTTAAGATGTTTATTTCCAAATGTTGTGGCTAGCACTCTCAGAAAATACATGTAAAATGTCATAATACTTATATTTAAAATCAGCTGTAAACGGATTTTCCGCTTCTAAAAGACGGGTAGTAATCTTACATTTTGCGATGGCCGAGGGCATAATTCAAGTAGATACTTGTTTCACATGCATATCTGAAAATACACAGAAATGAAATAATTNGCGATGGCCGAGGGCATAATTCAAGTAGATACTTGTTTCACATGCATATCTGAAAATACACAGAAATGAAATAATTCAAAAAAAATTTCAAGGGAAATTAATTATTCTATAAGTAAGTGTAGTCCATTCATGGTTACTTTCAATTTTTCTGAAGCCCCGCGAAAATTCCACTTGTAGGATATTTCCCAGCTTCAGGCAAACAAAGCTTACCCATAAGTTAAGAGAATTACGCCAAAGAGACAACGCACCGCATTCGTGCGCACATAGTTTATAGTATTTTGCTTAAAAACTTTTTCTCACTAGGCATGACCAGCGCGCCTATTTTCTCTCCGTGTTTTTACGTTAACACAAGTATAAAACGCTTGTAGCAGAGAGAACATTAAAGAAACAACCTGACACCTCACACATGGAGCGATATTTCAAAGATTTGATTCAGCAAGTGTGAATAAAACCGCGAACACACTATATTACATTTCTCTATGCTTTATTGCTGCAAACATCTTACCTGTGGCTTTCACTGAAGAACAAGCAGCTAACAAAGATGTATTATCGTTTATAATTCAGATTTTGAAATATAATTCGCGAGGTAAAAACTATGAAATATATTTATTACAATAATTTACATAATTGGTTTCTTGCTTATTTAAAAGGAAAACTGCGACAACCACGCGCTTATATACAACCAAGATGTAAATATCTAGTATACATCCTTAAAATATCGTGCATCTTTGTGATTGGCATAACTTATTAGTGGTGACCAAATACTATTTATTGTTTACTTCTAGTGAGTGTTATTACATATTTACAGAAATACCTGTCTGTGAATCCAGTATGGTATTGTAAGAATTAAAATGTTTCAAGATTACCAATACTAGTCTTCAGAGCTTATACGGAAGGCAGGTAGATTCCCTTGGGATAATTCGTATTTTATGTTACCTACAGTTTGTATACTTACTCATATTGAATTTTCCAAGTGCAATTTTTTTTTATTGTTTGAGAAAAGGAATAGCCGTTGTTTTAATTTACTTATGATCATTGTAGCCGCTGCCAGTGTATTGATTAAATCCGTTTCACCACACTTTTAACTCCGGTGACTCGTAGCTTCGTACTTGCGGTACTACAAGCCTTTGAACGATTTTCAACACATGTTTACATCAGCAGGTTGGTGACTGCCATAAGAAAAGTATACGTCTTTTGCGTTTTGTTAAACAATTTTGAAAACCCTGCTTAGGATCTACTTCCATCATATTTTGTATCTCTTCTTGTATAAAANGCGTTTTGTTAAACAATTTTGAAAACCCTGCTTAGGATCTACTTCCATCATATTTTGTATCTCTTCTTGTATAAATTTAACATTACTATTGAGTATGGACCCGATCACTTTGTTCATGCGCCAGTAAAGTTTGATATGAACATTTGTGATGACCGTAAACCGATCGCTAAGAACGTCATTCTTAGGACCTTCTCCAGTGTTAGATTATCAGTGCCGTTGGTGGTCAGCGCTCCTAGGTGGTGCCCGAAAGGTAAACTAAAGATAAGGTAAACAGCTTATTCATCTTCTGCGCACGTACCCAACATTAACCTACCCCAATAATAAACAACTGTCAAAGTCACATGGTCANGCGTTTTGTTAAACAATTTTGAAAACCCTGCTTAGGATCTACTTCCATCATATTTTGTATCTCTTCTTGTATAAAATTAACATTACTATTGAGTATGGACCCGATCACTTTGTTCATGCACCAGTAAAGTTAGATATGAACATTTGTGATGACCATAAACCGATCGCTAAGAACGTCATTCTTAGGACCTTCTCCAGTGTTAGATTATCAGTGTCGTTGGTGGTCAGCGCTCCTAGGTGGTGCCCGAAAGGTAAACTAAAGATAAGGTAAATAGCTTATTCATCTTCTGCGCACGTACCCAACATTAACCTACCCCAATAATAAACAACTGTCAAAGTCACATGGTCAACAGTAATGAAAGTGTTTTTTATGTATTAATTTTTAAATGACAAGCACTACTATATCAATAAAATACTTGCAAAAATTTGAATTCAGTCAAATTGCATTCGAAATTGGTTAGAGGAAGTATACAAACATCTCAAAGCATTTGTTTACAAATCAATTTTCTAAACTATAATCAAAACCATGCCTTTTTTGCTAGACGTGTTGGAAGAAAAGCAGTTCAATGTTGGGACACGGAGATTGGTTGTGCGCAGCCAGCGAGATCGGCCTACCTAATCTTTATTCTATGGTCCGAACCCTTATAGACTATATTTTTATGTTTATCTATGCATTTTATTTTCGATGTTGCTGTGCTTTTATTAGCAGAGTGACATCCTCCTAGTAGTGATGTCCGCGGTTTATCTGCGACTTCTTCCTGTTTGGATGCTTCCAGAATTGTGTGGATTTTTACCCTAATTAATGTAGGTTTTTGTTTCCTTAGCAGTGAAGTTCGTATCGTAGACTCGTGAGCTTGGAAACCATGCAGCAAGGGAACGAACTGTTTAAACTTCTGCTGCATATCGTATCAAACGCAATAAAAAGCTATTTACAAACTTAAACCTTATGTAGTATGTTCTTTATTTTTTTAAATAAATAGTTGAAACAAAATAAAATAAAAATATATTTATTAAATAAATAAAAATCAAACGCACTTTTTGGCTATATATGTATTTATATATATATATATATAAACGGAAATAAAGAATGCACCAGATTATTTAAATATTCAGTTCAAGTTGCTGCAAATGTGACATGATAATACCACCATATAGTCATTCTGACTTGTATTTTTAAAATAAAACTTTTATTAGTTCACGTCGTCCCCTCTGGCTAAGCATAAACTGACAAACTGCATCGTCATCGTTCCTTTCATACCTCGTCAGGAGCCAATTCATTGAACGCATCGTCATCACAACCGTCCGTCTGCCACCCGACTTTATACGAAATGCTGAACTCCTTTGGAACAACCTAGCGGCACCGGTAAGGTCGGGCGGGGAAAGGGTATTTCGCGACCTCGATGAGCTATTTGGTATTTGAATTCACATGCAATTCAATAGCTGTTAACAAACTTAAACATTATGTAGTATATTAAAAAAATTGTTGAATCAAAATAAAATAAAATCATATTCCCAAAAAAAAAAATCAAACGTACGACGATATACAAAAATAACTGGAACAAAGAATTGACCAGATTATTCCAATATTCGGTTCAAAGTGCTGCAAGTGTGAAATGAGAACACTTCAGTATGCTCCTTACAACTTGTATTTGTTTAAATATAAGAATCGTGCTTGTTCGCATCTCCCTTTCGAAAATCAGATGTTTTATGGATCGTAAAACCTCTGATAACATTACAGTGTGCTCCTTCTGACTGGTATTTTTAAAAAATTAAACATCTACTATTTTATACAGTTTTTTGCATGTCTACCATGGGTCATTAAATGATTATCATTTAATGAATATACGTTAGAACAAAAATCGAAAACTCCACGTGTATCGTATTTGAAACACTTTGCACATAAGTGTTAAGCATGTATGATACTCCATTAGGATTCAGCAGCTCAATTGGTGGATTTTCTTGTGTCGATTACTTCAGTGGTCTTGACGGAAGCATTTTTTGTTTGAATGGGCTAGAATCGCGGCAATCAATGCTACAGTATGTTGCTCTTAAAACTTTATTCTCACTTTCAATAAATATATTATATAATTTCTATGGAACTCTTAACTTTAAATGCAAACAAAAAAATTAATATCAAAGAAGTGAAACTATAACATTGTTGGTAATGTAAATTGTTTAGTAACATTACAGTTATTACTATTATGTGTACACAACTAACATAAACATAATGATTTAAACACAGCTGTACAAATTTTATTATAAAACATTTAACACGATTTTAAGACATGGTGCCTACTAATCTTTTTTACATAGCTGGCAAATTCACTGAAGCGTATCAGTAATTTTTTTTTTTACTTAAAGGTATGCAGTAGCTGGCAGGCAATTTGTTTTCAAAGATTGAATTCATAAGTTCTCAGTTGGGTACTAGCCAGTAATAGTAAACGTACTATAAGCAGGGGCAGTAAAATTTCGCTGGTTTGTTGAATGACTTGTAGGCTACACTCCAAAGTTATTCTCATACTGAAGCGTGCGCTCCTTGTTCATTTGCTGCCGCTCCTGTGAGTGATCAGTTCTAGCCGAGAACCAGTACCACGAAGTAAGGTGTTTCTGAAGGTTTTGCTATTCACTCAATAGTAAACGAGAATTAAATGTACACGTGTTTCGAGTCTAGCATGTCCTACATTTTTACTGTGAAATTTTCCGATCCTTAATTATGAGTAACTTGGTTACAATGAATAATTCATTAAATATTTAAAAAGCTTTATTTTAATCTTAACTACTTAGCTCCTTTTACTAAGAGCTATATGCTGAATTATGTGCAGAAAGTAACAAATTTCTAACATAAATTGATTTGGAAAATATCTTGGTGTATTAACGTCAACTTAAAATAATTTCTCAGTGACTGACGAATGCAAGAGTGGTGGCAGCAACCGCTTTGCAATTGTCGTCAAAGTCTGTTAGGACGAAACGGTTAGCTGCAGTATTGCACTGAATAGTGGCACAAATGTGCAACTTACTACAACTAGGCTCGACGATGAACTAGCAACTAGGAAGAAAATTTAACATTAAGGAATGTTGCTATATTCTTGAAAGCGATATTATTGCCTTCATGGAACAGCATTTTGGGTGCTTTTTCAAAATTACGTGGCTTTATTTAAAAGTAGACTTAAATTAAAAAAACTCCCTTCTTGATTAGTTTTTGTGGTAGTTTCGTATATATATATATTTATTTCTCAATACGGCTAACCACTTATTCACTTACCTAATTACCAATTACCATTACCTTTTTCAGTCAACTGTTAGAGAATACATTTCAAGCACTTAATTTTAGTGTAGGTTAAATATACAAATAATAATTTAAATATAATTCGTGGCATAAAAAATTAACACGTTATATAAAAGTAAAATCCACTTCGCATTTTAAAGAAAATAAACTTTATCAGTTAAGATTTAAATTACGTCTGTGGTTAAATCGGAGAGTCACGTTATAAAAGAAAATAACATTTGTAATCGATGTTTAGTCACATTCTACGACTTAATTATTTTACGCTTATGTGGGCGTGTTTGGGCGTGTGTGGGCAAGTGTGATGTAGAATTTTTCTGAAAGGGGGAACAATTATTCTTTACAAATATTGTTGTATTGACCTTNTGTGGGCAAGTGTGATGTAGAATTTTTCTGAAAGGGGGAACAATTATTCGTTACAAATATTGTTGTATTGACCTAATTTAAAGCTGGAAATAAAATCATAAAATGATACGTTCCGTAAATACCTATCTCAGAATTTTACAAATTCTTTCCGTACTATTAGGAAAGTTTGCAATATTCGGATGCAAAAAAAAAAAACAGAATTGTAAATTTTTTGAATTCTCTGCTACGAATTTCCCTTTTATACCACAACTCTTTGCGTAAATATTTTTGTATTTATTACCTCAACTTTGAATATACAAGTAAAAATATACGTTCTAAGGAAAAGGAAATGAACCGCAAGCTTCTTCGTAAAAGTTTAAATACAAAATTTTAAGGATTATCGATATTTCAAACAGAAAAATAATTTTTTATGTTATTTAGAGACTACAAAATGCAGGAATAAAGTCATAGTTTACCCTTTGAAAGCATGCCACATGACTTAAGGTTACCAACAGACACGAATTCGCATTTATTTCTGCAGATCATTACCTGAAAATTTAGGCGTTTAGTAATGTTAACGGGAGCGCCTCTTATTACAGTATAAATGGGAATATAATACAATGTCTAAAATCTATGACAGATTCCACACGAAGATACATTCTGCAGTTAGCTGCTAAGTGACAGCAACAGAGCTTAAAAAAAAAAATATATATTTAGCTACATCAAAACCCAGTAGTAGATTCAGAAATTCGGTAAATGTTTGATCAACGTAACGGTAATTTCTGAGAACTCTAAAGGTTTTGCTAAAAGAACTTCTGATATCACCATTGTATTTAATTTTTGCACAAAACAGAATTTTTTTTTTTAAAACTTCCTTTTTTTTTGTTAAAATATTCACTCTTTAGAATAATGCATAAACACGTCACTAAAGCAGAAAATACTACTGCTGATAGTCATGTTCATACACCAGTATTGTTATTTACATTGTTCGTTGCGTGATCTAAGGAAGTAATTTACATAAATTGAACAAATTTTTGGGTGGGACGGGATAATTTATTTTCAATACAGAAACATGGCAGTCCTGTTGAAATGTGATGAAAACAGTTTATGATATATTTTAAAGAAGGTATATTTGTTAGCAAGAAATCGCCAGTTTATGTAAATACATTATTAATTATTATTATAGGTTTGGAATAAATACAGCAGCATTTGTTTACCTCGTGCAAAATAATTTGCAAACACTCAGAGGAATTAAAATTTTTCTGCTTAAACGGGCTAAGGAAAAGGGAAATTCCAAAATTGTAATATCTGGGATTGTGTTGTTCATACATACTATCAAACACTATTTTTCCATGTTACATATTAAGTGACCGTCTCACTTTTTCGACAGTGTAGATCCAAGGTACTTGGTTGTGTAGTTGCACAAGTTTTGAGTAAATATATTAAGTCAAATAATTTTTACAAAATATATAATCACTTTTCACTTAATTTAGTACCTGTACCGATAACGATGTCACTGCAATGGAAAAACAACAATTAAAAACCTATTTTATGATATGTTACAGCACTAACTCACTTTATCACGTATCACAAACAACGTAGATGTTGATCTCATAATTTGAACTGCCAACTAGGTTAGTCAAGTATGAAATAAGTGGCAAAACCAAAACACGTGTCAATATAGCAGGATGCATTGGTACTCGATACATGTTTCATATAAGTATCAATAAACATAATTAATTTTTTTTAAATTTTAATTTACAAAAGTACGGTGTTTGCGAATTTTCATAAACAGGTGTACGCTGTTATGAAAAAAACATAAATAACTATTGAGTGCACTAAAACCTACAGGGCAGTAACACAATACTGCCACCATTGTACACTCACCACAGTTTATTTATGTTACTTTCAGGTGTTTATAATCAGTATCGCCGTCTCAATTTACATGCGGGCACACACGGCGTGCTAAACGTATTCGGAGTGGTGTATTATATTTATGGGGGCCAAAACTGTCGGAAAATAAAAACAGGAGGTTAAACGTAATTATTAACTGAGAACCATCACGAATATCTTAAATATTACGTTAGTTTCTTGTTTGTGAAACCCCACTAACATCTTCCAGATATCACCCCATATTCAGTATTAATCGTAAAGGAAAGGGATGAAATGGGGTGGAGGCAAATGACCTGATTTCTTGTGTCAATGTTGTTTTTAAATTAAAATTGAAAACAAAACGAAGTAGAACTAAGCTGCTATTAATTTATAAATTAAACTGCTAAAACATCATTAAGATGCTATATTTGAATCACTCACGCTGTAGAGGTAAATGCAGTAACTTAATGGAGTTTTTTACTACACACAAAACTACAGTGTTCTTTTGACGAAGAAATCGCTGGATATGACATAAAAACCCGTAGACACAAAAAAGTCAATTTAAATTGTTATCAACAGATGCTATTTACATACCTGTTAATAACAGTTCACTATAAGATATATGTTGGAAATGAAAATTAATTTAAGATACGCATATATATCCTGATTTCCTTTTTAAAGTGTCAAATAAACCACAAAAGAGATATAGTTCTCTTAATGATACAATTGTCAAAGCCATTAGTTACATGTTTTCGCATGAAGTTCAGTAGTTCTGCTGCGCATAGATAGAATAAACGGTGTAGCTTCATGCAAAATATAATTTCTTTGGTATTAGACATGCAATGACATTTCGCAATACTATGTTTCATGTTAGAGTATATACGTATGGATTTTGGAATATATTGGGTATAATCACACCTGTAAGCATGTGCGGAAGAGGGGGATTTCGCATCCTACTTGGCTTTCCCCATGTTGCCTTTTCAAATGAATCACCAACGTGAATTTCTCTCCATTTATGCCTCGTTTATATTTAGCGCAAGAATATTGCCCTAACCTAATTCCCCCGAGTAATTTCCTTGTGATTATTTGGCCATGCGAATTTTTCCATTTAAACTTATTCCATGTTTTTTTTCCGCATGGATTACTTCGACACACACCTGTTTCATATCATTTTCCACATGGAATTTTATTCTACATTGACTTTATTCCACGTAGACTTTCTTATAGGCGAACCTTCTTCCAGGAGAATTTTCTTCCACGTAGGTTTCAGTTCCATGTGGATTTAATACCACATCACTTGGCGAATAATTACAGTGTTTCCCATGTGCGGTATTATTTTTTACTCTGGTTTAGGGCCTTTCTCTGAAACTGTGCGCAGAAGATATGTTGAGTACAATGTACTGCAAAGATGAAAAAATTGAAAATTTAGTCGTTAGTATTGTATATCAAACCACCACACAAATCCAGGAAGGCATCCGTAACATACAAGTGAGAAGATAAAGCTGGCTCTTTCTATTCACAGCAATATACAAGAAGGTTGAATACTGTCATCTAAAGATGGACGAATGAGTCAAAATGTGTCTGATATAATAATCTTATATAACTGTCTTATTTATTATGCTTGTCATTATTTGTCTTCATGATTTTCATAAATAATATTAATAACTTTTAAGAAAGATAAACTAAGATACTTATTCCTTGAGAAGAATTTATAGTTTGTAAAATGAAAAATAACTATTTTCTCTATCTTCCGTAACGTGAGCAACACAAAATACCTACAGTATGCCAAAATATTTTCTATATCTCTAGGCCTCGTTTAAAATGTCTTAAATTATAAAAAAATTGTGATCATTTAATACAATTAAGTTTGATATTGTATACTTCATTTTATAATGTAAGCTCCATGGCGTTCCCCTATGTTAATTAATTTGTTTATTTTAGTTTTTGGAAATTAAATTAAATTAAGAGTTGGTGATTATTATTTTAATTGCAATTTTTATTATAAAATTTAATGGCAACAGAAAATGAAAGAAATAAGGTAATGAAAAATCGATTCTCATTTGCATGGTATATTATTTCCTTGCAATTTTGTTCATTGCGGATTACTGAGTTCGTCCTTAAAATATTTAGACGAACTGCCGTAGAATCTTCAAGTGACAAATGAATTTATTTTTCCGAGTAAAATTTATTTTAAAACGCGATATTTGCATTTTTATATTTGGAATTTGTTCGCAATGAAAGGCAATAAGCAAAACTGTGCTATTAGTCATAATGGACCAATGATATACCCATTATTTTCAACGACAAGAAATTGTGCGATATTCGCAGTTGAAATCTAGAACGGCAAAATCTAAGTTTGCTGCGTGGCTGTCTATAATGTATGCCAAATGTATTTGCTTTCAGGTATATTTCTTATGGCTGGTTTATTGAATTGTTTTTTGCTTTAGGCATACGCTTGGCCTTTATTTTATTCATTATTATTGCTCCCTTGATAAAAAGTCACACAATTTGATTATCAACAAAGTGCTAGGAGCTCTTAGAACACAGAATATTCTATAATAGTTTGTGTATATTATAATAAATACAGTGTACAGGTATTAATGAGAAAACGTATTATAGAAAAATCATTATTAGTTTGTGTTTGTATATTTTTTATTTTGCCTCGTTTTCTGACGTTATGTCGTATGATATATATATTTTTAGCAATAAGGAAACAAACTCGATTTTAAAAGTCCCAAAAGTATATAATTATGCTATGCTTTTGCTTAAAAGTTCATTCTTGTGCAAATCATAGCGAAAATGTTTAAATGAACGAATATTTAACTTCTTATATTAGATCTATTGCATTGTATCCAAACACTATCTAATTCTTTATAAAGGTTTGAAAACTTTTTTACGTTTATCTGAGTGCTTGCAAACATTACGAAACAGTTAGATTAACAATATTTCACACATTCCTAAGTAATACAAGCAACTTTTAAAATCCATTTCCTGAAAAAAAAAATAATATGAAGTTACTCGAACTGTTTGCATATATAAACTTTTCTGCCGACGTAGACCGAGAAATAAATGTTTACGTATTTAATTTTAGGAATATATTTGTACGAGTGTTCTGAATGCCGTGCATTTTTCAGGAATTATATGAATATAGTATATTCAATATGTTTTTTATCTCTCTTATTAGCAGTGAAAACTTTGGTCCACATTGTCACTTTTGTTGTTTTAATTTGTAGGCACCACATCAACAAAACTATTATGAATGTGTGACGTCTAACAAAACGAGTAGGACACANTGCTTGCAAACATAACGAAACAGTTAGATTAACAATATTTCACACATTACTAAGTAATACAAGCAACTTTTTAAATCCATTTCCTGAAAAAAATAATAATATGAAGTTACTCGAACTGTTTGCATATATAAACTTTTCTGCCGACGCACACCGAAAAATAAATGTTTACGTATTTAATTTTAGGAATATATTTGTACGAGTGTTCTGAATGCCATGCATTTTTCAGGAATGAGATAAATATAGTATAATCTATATGTTTTTTTATCTCTCTTATAAGCAGTGAAAACTTTCGTCCACATTGTCGCTTTTGTTGTTTTAACTACACTACCACTTTTGTTGTTTTAATTTGTAGGCACTACGTCAACAATACTATTATGAATGTGTGACGTCTAACAAAACGAGTAGGACACAACACAAGTGAAATTCGACAGCTTAATGCAGATGCGATTAATATAGAAATAAAAGATTTAAGATATAAATTAATAATCTTTTTTTTATGTACGGGATCACTGACCTCCTATTAACATAAGTATTTCCGAATATATCGTCAATTATTTATGGAACGTACGTTAGTATGCTAGTAGAGTGCAAAACGTCAATTTTAACATCCGAGCAATTCATTAAAAGCAAAACACAGTAGCATTCTGTTTGTAATAGTGCCGTAACCCACAACATTTTCATGACTGAAATATATTCACCGTAATTGTAGCATACAAATATCTATCTAAAGAATGTCACTTTTACGACATTAGAACCAACAATTAAAAATTGTAAAATGTTTAAGTAAAACCTATTTAATAATTAGAACTTAATTTATAGGATTATGTAATGACAAAAATTAAGAAGTTACAGTTAGAAAAATTCAAAATTCACATGATTGATTATAAAGGTAAAATGTTCATTACATTGATGTGTAGGGCCATTCATTTTATTGTAGAATTGTAAGGCGCAAAAAAGCAAATCATTATTGAAAAAAAAATTGTTGGAAATAGAAGCAGAGTTAAGTTTTTTTGTGGAAGATTGGCTAGAAAGTCAAGAGAAATTGCCCAGAACCACAATTAAAAAGGCAATAACGTGGAAAATATGTTATTGGACGTAAAGAGAGAAACAAACATACGGTGTCTTGACACAAAAAAAAAGTATCTTGCGAAGGTAACGTAAGGATTGGTTTAGTCAATGGATGATGAGAGGACCGTGTAAGATGAGGTATAAATCAATATGGGCTGATAGAAGACGGTGCAACTGACAGGGCGTTATTAAAAAGCAAAATTAAATTCTGCAAAGGAAAATATCTGTTGTACTTAATATTCTGTAATTCTATAACATCACACTTTAAGTGAAATACACCAGCCAGAGTGCAGTAGGCGAGATGTAATTAAAATAAAAAGTTTTTAAGTGGATGAAGATTTTATGCATAAATTGTAAGGGCGTTGGCCCNTAGGCGAGATGTAATTAAAATAAAAAGTTTTTAAGTGGATGAAGATTTTATGCATAAATTGTAAGGGCGTTGGCCCCGTTAAAATTCATTTTATATTTGTACCACGTTGTGTTCAACTTATAGACATTATCAGTGATTAATATTTCATGGGAAAAAAATTCCTAGGCACATAGTTTTTACATAAATGAATGTCGAAATCACAATTTTGCTGTTTTATAAATGTACAAATAATGAAAACTAACTTACGTATATATATGAGATAACTCACACTGAAAGAAGATGCCAAGAGTTACTTAAAGACGTCTACAAAATTGGAAATGAGGGTGTTTTTTTGCTATTTCAAGAAGTTGCTGATAATAAGGAAAGTTTTGCAGATTTTTCATTTGTGTAAAATAACTTTTGCTAACCATACCTTAAAAGGAATTAAGACAATATATTTCAGTTATCATTGTTAAATTTTCTGCAAACAATTTGTTTTATTTTATTTGTGCATTACAAAAAAAAGTAAACATTTTGACTCTGACCTGTTATTTTGCAAAAACCACACAATTTAAAAAAAATATTTATCTGAGGCAAAAGTAGTCACATGTAATATCTACAAGTTTAACAGTGTGTGATACTAATATAAAATANGTAATATCTACAAGTTTAACAGTGTGTGATACTAATATAAAATAACACTTTTTTTTCGTGACAAACGACCTTTAGGAAACAATGCTAGAACCCAACGTTCAGACAAAAAAAAAACTATGGAATGTTTCGTATCAACACTTGAAAAAATAAAAGTGCCTTGCAAACGTTTTCATTCTGTTGGATCATATATTAATGGAAATCCGCGAGTTTTTTGAATGAAAGCTATATTACTAATGGATTTCAATAGATATTGACATAAAAAAACCTACCACACATTTATAATAAACGTGTTTTTGAATTGATAGTGTATACTATTTATTCACAACATTTTTATATACAAAACAAAAAAAAAGTATAAAAAATAAATTCTACGGGATAAATTCATGTAGTTTAGTATTTTCACACGAAAGATAATTGGACGTGTATGTAATTCCATTAAAATGTACGCTTGCTGAATATTATTAATTAAAATTTCTTAAATAAAATTGAGAATATTAAAGTGTGTTCTAGTGATGAGAAATAATTCAAGTGTTATGTTTTGTAAGTACTACGCACTATAAACCCAAGATTGTAATTTTTACAGAATCTTTATTTTCAATTTACGTTTCCACGTCTTACTTTTATTGTAAAAGTCTTTAATAATTACCTTTATATGGAATATATATTTTAGCGCTTTTTAAGACATCAAATTATAATCAAATTAAAACATGGCTAGCCTTGCAGCATAAAATTATATTAATTTAAATACATAGAAAATATAATTTTTTATTTTTACATAGTATAATAGGAAGTCCCTGTCTGTATGACTGCGCTAATATCGAGAACTACCAAACAGATTTGGATGCGGGTTTAACTGTTGTGATCTGCACTTATCGAGAAAGATTCGTGTGTTTCAAAAACTTCCCTAGCACTTACAGTAACTGAGCATTAACGGTATTAGTGAATCAAGTCGGAAAAATAATTGCCACCACCGCGCTCTTATGGAATACGCTGCCTAATCCTTTAGAGATATAATATAATAATGTATGAAATAATTGTGTAAAATTAAATGATTTACAAAAAAGTCAGCAGTAGCATATATCTATTTTTAATAGATAAGTAGAAATAAGCGTATTAACAATTTAAATTAAGCAGTAAAAACAAATGGATAATTCACTGTCTTTTCCAACCATAAAGAACTCAATCTTTATAAAAAAAAATTCTTAATTAAAACTATTAAATATAGATAAGAAATGTCCTTTACAACATACAATTATTGCCATTAATTTAAAAGTTATGAAAAGTTTTGTGAAAAAGTAATTTCTTAAATCGATTGCGTTTATTACAGGCAAATGAAAGTGTACAACAAAGAGAATCTAGGTTGACTTATAACCGAGAAAGGAATATTTTGCAAAGAGAAAGGATTCTGCTGCTGAACGTCGAAAAAATTAATGAATTAGTGTTCGCAAAATTCAATGCACAAACACAACTCAGTAGATTCAATACTCGAAATGGAAGAAACTGTGCACTATCCCATATAATTTCATAATTCATTGAATACTTCTGGCATGCTACAACACAAACTGATTTTAAAAGTTGGAGCTCCCATAATTTTTTTGCGAAATATAAATCTTCCGAAATTATGCAATGGAACTCGATTACAAATAGAAAGTTTAAAAAGTTATCTCATTGAAGGGACTATTCTAACTGACAGGTGTACTGGAGAAACTGTTTTAATACCTAGAATATCAATGATTACCTTGGATTTGCCTTTTATTTTTAAAAGAGTCCAATTTCCAATAAGAGTTGGTTTTGGTATGACTATAAATAAGGCACAGGGTCAAACACTTAATGTGGCTGCAGTGGATTTGAGTGGAGCATGTTGTTCACACGGACAACTAAACGTAGCCCTTTCACGCATCACGTCAAACAGAAATCTTTTGTGCTGGCGGTCGGAGGCAAAAGGATTAAGGTTGTATACAAATAAACTTTCTAAATTACTATAATATAATACGTATGAATGTGGATAAAACGAAGGAGGTAGGTATAGGCATATATGTCAGGATCGTGGTAAATTGAGGTCCATAATCTCTGCCTACCCCTCTGGGAAACAGGGGTAACGTGTATGTAGGTATGTTATATATGATAGTAGTTTACTAATTTACTGTCATATAATATTGTAATTGTCTTTTCCCAATTTATTTATTAGTGTATCGCTGTAAAAACTAAATTGTACCTGTGCGAAGCCGGGCGGGGTCGCTAGTTAGTGTTATAACATATATAAAAAAATAGTTGTATAATATAGCATTTTTTAATTGCTTTATATATGAATTTAATGTTATAAATTACAGTAAACTCATACATATTTATATATATGATTCCTGAGAATTTGATTATTATTTAATCATAAATATTTGTCCCAGCAGAATTTAAAATTTTCAGTTTCTCTTCATGCATGCCGTATTTGTTTACCCTGTCGTTGACAGCTGTAAGAATTTTATTAATAAATTGAAATTCAGACGTTTACATTTAATGGAGTTGTTTGGAATCTCAAGTATGACTACAGCAATTTTTGTATCCTTTGTGACTAAACATAAACTGAATAAAAACATTATTTGAGTTTGAAAAATAACAATAGTAATAGGGCCCAACGGAAAAATATCTGCCCTAAATCAGTGATGGTTTAAGATTCAGCCATGACAGTAATGCACTTGTGGCAGACAGCTGGTTCAGAGCTCACTAAAGTCGAGAGACATCGCCAGACTTAGTACTTCACTCAACTGGGTGACATCATAATCAAGACAACACATGCATTTGTGACATTTTTATTACGCCTCGTAACTAGAAACTTACTGTTCGTTTCTTGAGTTACTTGTTCACTGGAAATTGGAAAAAATATTATTTTACATGTTGTGCTTAATGTTGACACGTGTCAATAACTTCGTATTAATATGTATCGGCAAACATTCAATGAAAGATGATATAGCACAAAGGTGTCGATTATCGCTACAAATGTAAAATATGACTTTAAGAATATATTTATACCGGAAAGTAATCATTTTCTTTTTCTTTTTAATTTTATTAAGGATAAACATGCATAATCGTTACGGTTTATGAACGTATGTAGGATCCTCTCAAAGAAAGATATTTCTATTTGTTTTTTACTGCAAACATGGGTTGCACAATATAAACATATTTAAAAAGAAAAATTTTCTCCCTCATAATATCTAACTATAAAATAGGAAATTCATTAATTCTAAACGTAAATTTTACTGTTTATAAAGAAGAAATAAGATATTCCAATAATTACATCAATTCACAAAAAATGTGATGGGATATCAAACTGAAATTTTAATGTTGAATACATAGCAGTTTTGTAGTGCCCACAAAGGCTTTTTAGAGATTACAAAATAAACATAGCTTTGTTGTCTGTAAAATAATTAATTTCCACAAATCATTATGTAAAGACCACATTTTTTCTTGTAACCTGCTCAGGTACAACCAAAATATCATTGCCTCAGGTGCGGTGTAAAAAAAATCGTTTGTTAAGAGATTAAGATAATCTCAGTATGTAAAAGTGACCCCACGATACGTTTTCAGTGCATATAGTGAAAATAAAAAAAAATTAAATTTTTTATACTGTATTGGAAATTAGTCTGTTAGTAACGTCGGAATAATGCTTGGACTACATTACATTTCTATTTATTTTTAATTGACTTCAGGGGACACTTAATTTCATATGATTAACAAGGTGTAAATATCATTTCATAATAAAGTTAAACAAGTATAGAATAAGCAAACAAATCGTGTCGATTTTCCGTGCGCAATAAAATATGCAATGACTTTCATAACTTATTTTGGCATATAAGTAATTTTCATGGGTGTAGTCATACGATTAATATGATCCTCTAACTTTATTTAGACAGACTATGATAAGAAAATACTTCTGTTCTGAGACTGTTTCCTTCAAATGGATACAAGGACACATATATCTGTTGCTATGATTGAAACTGAAGTGTTTAGGGAACGCCAGTTACGTGTTCCCCTTGCAGATTGTAGTTAACGAACTTATAAAACACCAAAACATGGGTGAAGTCCAAGACGCTTGCTGGAGTTACTCGGTGATTGTACGTTTGCGCGCGGTCGTCTATTGTCGAGGAAAAACCGTGAAACGTAAGAGAGGCGGCGCGTTCGAAGCAATAAACCAAAACCGAATCAATATTTCCAGCCAGCGGAAAGCAANGTGAAACGTAAGAGAGGCGGCGCGTTCGAAGCAATAAACCAAAACCGAATCAATATTTCCAGCCAGCGGAAAGCAAATAATTCAATTCTCCAGCTTCATGGGTTCGTTTCATACGACTAGTAATCAGAATGCTCAGCTTTCAGACGAGCAGTTTGAATGATAAGGCAAGAGTGAAATTCGATCTGGTAGAATAATTGATTGTGCGCGCGCGTTGGTCGGAGGGAGACAGCGGCGGCGGCCAGATAGACGCAGCGAGGCGGCCGAGGGACGTGGGGTGAGGCGAAGGGGGCGAACACGATCGCAGACCGTGTAGTTGGCAGCCATCTTTCTTTTTTTCCCCACCCCCTTCCATCGCGAACCACCGACAGACGGACGCAGAGGTGGGCGAATACGCACGAGAGTTCCGATCGCAGCCTGCACTCGCATGCTCTCGGACGCGTTTGCAAATTACAAAAGGCTTAAATGACACCCCCTCCCTTGTGTTTAGTGCGAGGTTATGCTTACTCGGGGAAACGACGGAAGGACCGTCGAAAGAAAAACAATACACGGACCTGCGGCAGAGTCGAGAGGAAGACGAGTCGCTCGCGAACACGGTCGATGATCGGGCGAATGGGGGCAGGTAACGCGAAATCCCTCTGCGAAATATATTTGCCTTTTTTTCTTTTTTGCGAAGCCACTTTCCTTCCTCGCGTCCGCAGGGGGGCTGGCCTGAACACTCTGAGCTGCTACGACCGGGATTTGCAAAAAAAAAAAAAAAAAAAAAAAAAAAANAAAAAAAAATAAATAAAAAATATTGGCTTTCCAATTAAAAGTGTTCTGGAGCACCCTAACCCCAGCGATACCCTAATATCACATACACACAAGTGCAACTTTTATTTTGCACGGCCCCGGACGGGGTAAAAAAAATACCGAAGTAACGTATGATGCTTTCATTTTACTCTCCAGCAATTTCTCCCTTCCTTGTCTGTAACCCTCTTCCTCGACCGCCCCCCCTTCCCCTTTTCATGCGCTCAGCGGCGCAGCAAAATGTTTTTAACGGTCGCATTTTGCTGGAGACGGCGCACATAACACAGCCGTAGCTGCTCGAGCTGGAAAATATTATTGTGCGTTCCCCTTCTCCTCGTATCGCGACTCCAGCCCGCATCACCTACCTCCCCTCAATCTCCAGCTCGC
>NQII01006527.1:105240-118781 GCA_002778355.1 Clitarchus hookeri
ATTATATCAAATTCGGTAATTTTATCATATTTTGCAAAATAAATTACCGGGTACACGACGTCAAAAGCAAGCGAAAACAACTCTCATGACGCACAAACCAGCCATTCTATGTTTCACGTCACAGGGAATGCTTAAAATCGCATGGCCCTTCGTTTGAGAGGGATGGGGGAAAGTTCCCTTTTCTCAGAAACTGTTACTTCTTCTTAACATTTTTATTACTTGTCTGCTAACCTCCGTAGTGCTTCTGTGTCAGTTATTCAATATAATTTTTTAAAAACTGCGGATGTTGTCGACGGATCAAAACTTTGTTAAGAGTTTCGGAAGTACGTTTTGAAATCGATTACAGAATTTTTCAGAAATCACAACTTTATATATAAAGTTACTGGAATGTAGGTGACTAAACACAGGTTTACGAATTGTCGTACCGTTCCTAAGAATGTGTTTCAACGACGCGTACGTAATAATGGCACGGGTTAGTCGAAAACGCCTATTTCTGTTCGGGCTATATCGGAACTTCTCGTCGCACAGCGGGAGAGTGGGCAAGCGGAGTCAAATAACCCGCCGAGAATGGTTGTTGTGTCAACTTTTGTGAGGAAGGGACCGCGGGTAAATTGGATAATCGAGCAGAGGGGGTCACGAGAAAGAAGGAGACGGCGCCAGAGGTCAAAGGTAGCCGAGACACGTGTGTGTTCCGTCGACAAAGACGGCCGGCCGGGAGTACGATGGTTGGGTCGTTGTCGCTCCGACCTGTCCATTGTGACCCCGCTTGGCCCCGGGGGCACCGGTTGTTCGGGGTCAGAGGCCACGCACGCCAAAGATAAATTTCTCACTCGCCTCTTCTTCACTTCTCTCAACAGTTCCTCTGCCGGTCAACGCGCTCCCGGCAGACATTTTGTAACCCTTGCCCTAAAATTTTGCAAACGTCATAAAAAATTTAGGGATTCAGAAATTCCCTTCATTGAACTTTTAAGAATGAGAAGAAAAAGTAATAACGCCTTCATATGGATATTGAAATCAATAAATGCTATATAGTAGAATACTGCATACTTAAAAAATGTTATGATCACAAAAATATTTTCAGTATTAAAGTTTAAATGGTTATAATATACGGTACTGNTGCTATATAGTAGAATACTGCATACTTAAAAAATGTTATGATCACAAAAATATTTTCAGTATTAAAGTTTAAATGGTTATAATATACGGTACTGTCTTAAATTTCGAAAAAATTATTATTCATGTGCGATAGTCTCTCTCTCTCTTTCCCTCTCTATCTCTTTATATATATATATATATATATATATATATAGAATGCATATATATATGATGTATAAATATATAGAGGATGTATAATTATATATCCTATATATAGGACATATCTAAATAAGGCCGAAAAACTTTGGATGTAGGTTAATCACAAAAAAATAAGTTGAAAACCTATATACGACCTATGGTATAAAATTAATTTTAAGGGAGGTACACATTTTTGACGTTANAAAAAATAAGTTGAAAACCTATATACGACCTATGGTATAAAATTAATTTTAAGGGAGGTACACATTTTTGACGTTATAACTGAAGAAATAGTTTATCACAGTACCACTGTGGTGTAACTTCCTCTGTAATCTTCCTCTCCATTTAATAGCCGCAACAATGTGTTATTGGTCATTGTGCGTATTTACTCAAGGTAACAGATTTGTTAATTGTGACAAGGGTATTAATCCATATTTTACATCCCAAATATACTGCCGCGACATTCCTGTTAGTTCGAAATAGCAGTGATTATTTACATTAAATATTTTGATGACAGCGACAGATGTTGTGGTGTTAGGAGACCTTAGTTCAGTTCACCATTATTCAGACAATCAGTGTTCCATCTCAAATATTATTTCTAATATTTGCAATAAAAAAAACCTTCAGGTTCAACTTCAAAGATGTGTACTACCCTTAGACCATAGGTGGTAAATATGTTTTCGTGATTAACCTACAGCCGAAGTTTTTCGATCGAATTTAGATACATCCTTTATATATACAACCTGTGTATATAAATACATCTTGTGTGCATATATATATCCTGTATATATACATATCCTGTATCTATACACATCCTCTATATATATATACACACATCCGGTATATATATATACACACACATTCTGTATATATATGTATATACACACATCCTATATATATATACACATACATACACAAGGAGTACTCGGTTATAAAACTGAAACTGTGGAAATCTGCTTTAGAAAACCTTTTTAATAAAATAGTTTATTCGCAGATTTTTTAAAAAGTAAAAGCTATTGGTTATTGTCTGTTTTCTTTAACAGAAGGATAGAAGTCACCACATTGAAGTTGCTTTCTACTCGATCTCAAGAATTCTCAAATTCGCAACTGTATAATATATGTATAATTAAATATATATATATACACGAATATAATGTTATCTTCTGAGTACTAGTTAAATATTAATTTAATCAAAAATATTTCACTACATTGATTTACACTTGAATAAGTTTAACAATTAATCTTATTTCAACTTACCCGAATGGCTTGAACAATGTTTAATAATTTCAATTGAAAGTTCTAAATATTACCCTTGCACATTGTAAAATTAAAACTTTCCAAATAATTAGTTGACATTTTAAAAATATAAGTGAAAGATTTGATAATTATGACGCACATTAATTTATGTACGTGTTTTGCCGAAATTGCTTTGGAAATTTGCATCTTAATTTAACGTATTTCGTTCGATTATTTTAAAATGATGAACACCGCATTAACAGTAATACCTGTTTCCGGAGCTGAGAGCAGAGCAGCTCTCGCCGAGGTAAATTCTTCAGCAGGCGCAAACAAAAGCAGTTGTTGCGAATGTCGCTGGTGTTGACATACCAGCAAGCGACCTGGACAGCACCGCTCGCACTTTTTCGCAAACTCGCCACCTCCTACATTGTGTCCTCAATTGAAGAAAGACAGCTTGCAATTCCTGGAGGAAGCTGCCTGGGGTGCAGCCCCGTCGCATAAGTGTAATCATTAATCAGGGGGCGGAGCCAACCACATGCGAAACTCCAGCACCCCCACCGCACCCATCACACATTTGCAAAAGGGGGATGCATTTAGATGTGCATCTGGGGCCAGTTTCGCTCAGCAACAAACATGGCTTCCCTTCGCACCCCCTGGAGGGCACGTGAAGTTGCACGAGGGGTGCAATGCTACCCGCCACTCCCCCCTCAACCCCCTTGTGCAGCAGCTAAAGGAGGAGCCATAGCTATAAGAGACCTCAACCCCCTTGCGAATAACCCCCACGGGCACGCCATAAAAACCCCGAAAGAAATTTCGCTCGGCGAAAAGGCGTGGCCTTGAACGGCGGCCATGATGTCCACGATTAACAATCGCATTTTCGGGCCATGAACTGGGTCACGCCCGAAATTAACATATCCGGCATCCCCCCCCCCCCAAAATAGTTTTCGAGGGTCCGCAAAACTTTTTATGCAAGGGAGAATAAAAGGATGCAGGATTTTTGGGGATGGCGAGAACGCACGTTTCGGAACTCGGGAGCCAATGCAAGTGTCCCGCGTGGTTTAAAGAAAGCGCAGTTTAAAGCGACGATGGCGATGCAAATTTCACAATGCAATTGGGCCTTCTCTCTCTTCTATTTTTATTTCCTTTTCATTTCGCGAACGATTGCGAATTTAGCGGCGCGGGTTCGCCTGATCCCTCAGTAGCGACCGCTGTGGCCTCGCATTTCGCCGCCCGTCACGTGTTGCTCTCGCGCTAATATAAACCACCCGGGTCCTCGCGTACTTTTTCCGAAAAAAAATATTTTTTTTTTCACCCACTCCCGCGCGGGGGAAGCGTTATGGGAATGGGTGGGAGAAAAAAAAATATACAAACTACCAAACTGCTCAATTAGCTCGTAATCGACACGCTGAATTGGGCGATCGCGTTCATCTTCGTTCAGGATTTGTGCCCGCCTTTTTTTTTTGTCGGAAACCGCTGTATCGCGGCGCGGGCTGCGACTCCACACGGCGCGGCGCGTGACGTATCGGGTCCGGCGCGCGCACGTGTGTTGTATTTATTTGTATCCCGAATGTAAACAAGGCGGGGCACACTTGTTGATGGGCTGGCCGGCCGGCCGGCACTTGGATGGCGGGCGCCTCTGTCTGCGGGTAAGTTCCGCCGGCACTGTGTGGCGGGGGTTTGTTGTTGACCATAGTTGGGTAACCGGCTCTGGTAACGGGCGTCAGCCTTCTTCCTGGTCGCCTCGCGTCCGCATGTCTGCGGTTCGCGCCAGAACCTCAACACCGCTGCCGTCAAATAAAAGCCCCGTCACATGGCGGGGAAAAAAATAAATAAATACTACGCGTCACTGCGTACACGGCGTTGTTGTTAATTCTCGGACTTCATATAACACAGATCTCTTGGAGAACAACTTCCGAAGCAGTTACGTAAGGTGGAAAGAGAGTGGCCCTTCTAATGGAGCACCACGTCTGACTGTACAAAATGCAGAACACGTTAAAACTAGCACGCACACTACCAGAATTGTCAGAGAACTACCATTAATGTTGCATAAGAAAGAAGAATGCATATATTTGGTAACACTTTAAAAAATATTTGACTAAAATTTGCTTATTTAAATGTTAAAAAAATCAATCAATAATAACCTATTTTAATAAGAATTTTAAGTGAACTTCCATTTTGAATGCTTTAAAAAGTACACTTCATGAGAAAACCTTCGTCAAGTAAGGCAGCCATAATAAATACTACGGTTCCGAATAAGAAAATATTGGTACTAATGTAAAAGAAAACTAGTTGTAATAATTTAATTTTTGTACATTTCAATTATAAAAAAATTAAAAATTTTGTGGTTGAAATGGGTGTACATAAAAAATAATTGTACGTGCAAACGATATTACTAAATTTTATTAAATACAATTGGAGTCATTATTGTGATGGTCTTGCTTGATGATGTGTTTTGTGTAAAACGTAAGCACCCAAAATGGAAAAAAATTACAATTTTTACTAAAAATAATCTGTTGGTAATATGCATTTTAAACATTAATACAAGTAAATTCTAGAGTGTTACAAAACAAATCCATTCTTCTTTCATTTGCAACATAATACTTTTCTGACGATTTTTGTAATGTGTGTACTATTTTTTGATGAGTTTTTTATGTTGCACAATCGGGTGCAGTGTTCCATTGGAAGGCACACTCCTGCTATTTTTAATAGGCTAGAAAACCCAATGGGTGACCAATCTTGTTTAGACTATGCACTTTATCTTCAGCGTTGCTAGAGGTCTGTCTATTTCCCTTTATAGGTAGTAATTTAAATTATTATATACTTCACACACACATGCACACTCATATTAAAACTTTTACCTATTAATTCCATAACTAAAACACAAAGAATTATTTCGCACTAAAACCAAAACTGGTTTCCAGAATTTGTGTTTAACTGTGTTATTTACATACGTAATTTGCTGATAGTAAATGCAGAAAATAAAAACGTCTGTCAGGCAACTACAACCTAGTTATTTATTGCAAAAATTTATGTGTGTATACAATTATATCCTAATAGGTAAATATTAAATTATCTTCACCTGCAAAAAGAAATATTAATATCACGCAGCGTAAATTTGAATGAAAACTCTCTAATTCATAGGTAGTGTTGAACATAGGTGTTTTAATGGAACATGTTGAGTATTTTCTCGCTACGCATCGGGACAGTTAGTTTCTCTGTGCTTGTAATATCTGAAAAAAAACAGGTATCCTTAAGTGGAATGTAGAACGTTGTAAATAGCGCCAATCTATCGAAACGATTGTTTTGTGGTACAACAGCCGAACACATTTTGAAGTGGTGATCAAATTTACTCTAATTTAAGACATTTTGAAAAGTAAGTGTGTTTATGTTGGTGGTTATAATTTTATGTTGTATTCTGAGCTTTCAGTGGCCAATGAGAAAATTTTCTTTCGAATAGGCAACAATCTGTCCTTAAACTAAAGTGACGATAATTTGAAACGCATTTGTTCATATCAGTAAGCAACGATCCATGGATTCCTTATAAAACTTACAGAACCCATTCTATTGTAACTGGTAACTCAGTAAAACTTAAACATGGAAGGCAAGTAATTCTTCATCTCAGTTCTCTCAGAAGNATTCTATTGTAACTGGTAACTCAGTAAAACTTAAACATGGAAGGCAAGTAATTCTTCATCTCAGTTCTCTCAGAAGTTATACAAAGAAAATCCGGATGGTCATTTATTCGTTATAATATTATTACATGGTGAATAAATTTTTTTTAATTAGTAAAAAAATTATTTAGTCTACTTTCTACAAAGGAATTTTTAAATATTGGTGTTGCATTTGGTACTGATAGTAATTTTGAGACCTATAAATTATATACCTGCCATAAATTATTTTCCTCCTGTTGTGAAATATGCTTTAAGGCCGTGTTACTCAATTGTCGGAAGCTTTAGCTTGAGTTGAGAAAAAACAAATAGTTTCACATACATAAATAATACTTAAAAGGATAAATTTCACTAAAATAATTCGTAAACATTATATTTAAAATTAATTGTTGTTATGACTAATAACACTATATTATTAAATTAGAATAAACGTAAGTGAACAGAAGTTAACTATTTCAAAGACGTATTGGTTTGTTGTGCCTTTGGTATATTTATTATACAAAAAATTTGTAATTATCAAAACAGTCTGTGTACGTATGTATATTGTTAAACAATGGCTTAAGTGTAAATTCAGTACCTCAGTTTTTATGTAGACTAGCTCTAACGCCGTATTATTCAACTCAATATTTTCACAATTTCTTTATAAAGTTTTCAGCCGTTATCGGACAAACTAGACCCAATAATTTAGGACGACAATATATTTTATTTTAAAGTCTGTAATTCGTAACAGGACTGGTTGGCATAGTTATTGTATAAACATTTTGATCTGTTCAATACTTTCTAGACATGTATACGAAATTTAGATTACAGTATTTCAAAATAAAAACTTCTTATACTTAAAAACTGCTAATATATAAAATTATTGTTTTTTAATCGTTTAAACCTTTTGCACAAACATGAAATCCTAAAGATAAAGTCGGGTTTGAGTTGATGCTAACAAGTATTTTATAATAAAAATACACCTTATTTATATTTTATTCGTTCACCAATCGCTGCTGACAATTTTTATTAAAGCATTCCAGCAGTGCTGTAATTTGCGCAATGCGTTATAGGAAGCCAAAAAATGTATTTTTAAATAAAAACATTAAAAATTATTTTTGCAGAGAAACGTGATCGCAAAAGGCACCCAAATATAGTTGCATTATGGAAATATAATAATTAGGTGCATGCAGCATTTTTGTAAAAAATTTAATTAATTTTAGGTGATGTATTCTTATTTATTTTTAAACTTCATTTATTAAAAAAAAAAAAAAAAAAACTAAATNAGGAATCAGAGATATCATACAAAGTGAAGAAGTCAAACGATATATTAATACACAGGTATAATAACATCAACTGTTATAAATTTTAATCTCATAGTACAGTAAATGTTTTTAATGTGTTTCTGAAATGCGTTAAAATTTTTCCTGGTGTAAAATAAACAAATCATTTTCACTGAGTTCTAAAACGATTTCAGAGCAACCTATACTGGCAGTACTGATAAAACTGGCAGTACTGATAAATACTGCTTTGTTTACAACTTGTATTCATAAAATACCAGTTGCACAGTATCTTGTGCATTACATAATTGTTATGTGCTTACACTGCAGTAATTAGGTGTGTAAAATAATTTTGCGTTCGTCAGGACGAAACTGCTACTGCAGAGTGATGCTATCTACACTCAGCAGCTGAGAGAAAATACGTATGTATCAATATAATTTAAATTTTTTTAGTTAGCTTGGAAAAATCGATTTAAGGTTATATGGCTGCCAAAGGAGTAACATGATTGTTTCTGGATGTCTAAATAATGATTGCCTGGGAGCAGCGACTTGGGATGAAGCCCAATTGTTGTCATGCTTTTAATAAAGCATATCTGGTTTAGTCAATACAATGTTTGCGACTCAAAACATGATTACTGCCTCTTATTTTATTCTCTGTTAAATTTACAGAATATTTACATAACTTATCTTACAGAATTACAAGTAAAAATGGAGTTTGTTTATGCCATGAGTGCCGCGTCTTTTGTAATGTGAGGCAGAGTCTCTGAAACATCAGGTGGGTTAAGCTATTTTAATTATAATTTCGAATGGTTTCAGGTTCATAGGTGACGCATTCTCCTGATAGCATTTGAAATCAATAATTTTTTATGCCACTATGAAAATATGAAATAAAATTTATTCAGAGCAGTAGAATATTTGATGAAAGAAAACTCATTCTGTGAAGG
Organism: Clitarchus hookeri; assembly: GCA_002778355.1. NCBI lineage: Eukaryota > Metazoa > Arthropoda > Insecta > Phasmatodea > Phasmatidae > Clitarchus > Clitarchus hookeri. Next base: position 113,641 of record NQII01006527.1, read on the forward strand.
CGTGTTTAAGATTCCACGAGTTTGCCAGTGAAAGTATTTCGTTTTCTTAAAACACCAAGTAACCAGTGACGTAAATTCAAATTCAGTTTCAAGATAAATTAGTTTAATTACATATTGAGTAACGCCTGTTTCGATTGTTTAAAATCAGCTTATTTGTTTAGTTATATCGCATACAATATATTATTTAGCGTGAAAAATTTCAACACTTGCAAATGGGATCGAAATAGTACTAAATGAAGGGTTTTGGGGGGTATACTTTTAGATTCAAGTAAAATAATATAACACGAGTGACACTATGAAGAGAATCAAAAAACTAATTTTTTATAAAAAAGTAATTTTCCTAGTTTATAATTGCAAGGGATTTAGGATTACACCTGCACTCCTTAGTAATAAGACCAGGTAAGTTATTCGTTAAATTTGTTATATTGGTCAAGTAATAATAATTTATATAATTTTTCACGTTTCACTCGTAAACAATACAAATTTAATATTTTAATAAATATTCAATGTGTTTCATAAAAATTACTTATTACGGAGGACTTTACCTCTTATCTTATCTGAAATAAGCCTTTTCTAAAAATAAACATTGAGAGCAATTTGAAATAAATACGCATTTTCAGGACTTATCAATTAATATTTAAACATTCCATAACTGTTTATTTTAGCAAGATAATGGTAAAATACATTTAACAAATTGAAATTTACCTTAAATTTATACTTAAAACTCTTTAGCACGAAACTTTAATATCACATTATGCTGTATCTGGGAAGATAAACATCCCACTTTCATTAACTAAAATTTAATAATTTTTATATGATTAATAAGGCAGGTTTACACATGATGTTTAAGAAGGTGTAATTAACAAGTGACTTTACACCACGTTGCACAACTGAGGTATAAGATTATAAAAAAATTATAGTATTGAGATNAGTGACTTTACACCACGTTGCACAACTGAGGTATAAGATTATAAAAAAATTATAGTATTGAGATGGCATAAATGCCTCGCACTATTCTCAGTGCCGTAAATAGCCGCGTGCACGCCGGAAATATTTTGAGGTGTTTTTATTTGTATTTCATTCCTAGGTTTGTAGTACGAATTCTATCGTAGCAAATATTGGATTGTAAATAAATTACGTCTATTACACCGATGTGAGGTCAGGAAGTGCACCTTAACCTTTCATAAATCACTTAACTCTTTCAAGATCATACCATTAAAGAAAGTAAACCAAAATGGGTTTGAAACAAATTCTTATTCCATATATTTAAAATTTCATAAATTCACTTTCAATCCTTTTCGTTTTAAGATTTAAGTGTCAACGTTTTTGTGCTGTCATATAACACAGGGTTTTACACGATAAAAGCAAAGAAAAAAAAAGAAAAAAAAAACGCCAGATAAGAATATTTATGTACATTCTATGGAATATATTAAGGATGCCACTTGGCGAATGCGGGCATATTTCAAATAAAAATTCTGTATGAATTAAATAATACTATGCGACATTGTTGGCCTGCAAAGGGTCAGGTAAATAATTAATACTTACAGTATTAAATTTCATAAAAAGATTGTTATAGTTTATTTCGAAACGTCAGTAAAATTTGAAGTAAATAAAACATTTCGTCTATCAGTGTGTAAGAATTTGGACAGGTTCGAGAATAGGCGTTTTGTTAAATTTAACTTACAATTTCTTGTTTAAATATACGATAACCGTTTTAATTTCACCATGAGTTTTTCCAAATCACACACCTACCGCAATTAAAATTACTTAAACAAAATTATAGATAAAATTAATTTGAAAGAATTTTAATACTAAATATACGAATAGTATTGTGCTGCGTTCGAGGCTAAAGACATCAAACGTTCATAAACAGTAATACAATATTTGTAATTAGCTTACAAAGGGACTTTTAAGCAGCAGGTTTAAGACTATATAGTTAAGATTGATCTTGTACGACGCAGTATAATTATACCATAACATATTATTAAATATTTAGATTAGTCAGGTGTCAGAAATGCGTAATACAAGTCTCAATGCCGTAAATGGTAAAAGTACATTATGAATAAAAAGAAAAACACGTATTGTCTTATGGTAAGTATTGGATTGTAAAGAAATCCCGTTTGTCACACTGAAGTATGGTCCAGGACGTGCATCTTAAAATTTCATGAATAAGTTAAGTAAATAAAATAACACATTGCTGTGTTTTTTAGAATGATTGGTTTACATGATCGTTGTTATACAACGAAATATTAAGTAGGTAATAAAAATATTTTATCTTTCACTGTGTGAAGGGTTTGGACAGCCACGAGGACAGGCATATAGTTAAGTCTCGTCTTCATNAAAATATTTTATCTTTCACTGTGTGAAGGGTTTGGACAGCCACGAGGACAGGCATATAGTTAAGTCTCGTCTTCATCTCTCTTGTAGAAACTCGTCGTTTTCGTGTCATAACTTCAGTTTCAGAGGAATTATTGCAAATATTTGATTTTAGAAAAATTATAATTTACTAGTTGTTTAATACTCATGTATATAATTTTCACTGTGTGTTATTTCCTGCTTGCAAAAAAGCAGCAACTTATTGATAAAATGTAAATATGTCCCTGACTTTTACAACAAGCAGATAACAGTAAAATGCAAATTTTCTATAATCTTACGTTGTCAGTAATTGCTATGAATCCCAAAATTATGTCGCGAAGACGAAGAATTTTTGCAAGAGAGTTGGAGCCGAGCTTCAAGTTCACAAAACGAAGTAGTGTGATATAAGCAAGCTGGGGCACCCAAGGCGCTGGAAGTCGAGGGTCGGAGGCTGGGAGGTCATCTCGCGGCATCTCGCGGGATCTCTCGCGGGCAACTGGCACCCATCTGGACCGGTCTCCCATGATCCCGGGCAGACCCTCGTCCCGCCAGACATGTCGGCCAGGATTTATTTTAACCTCCCTCCCCCCTCTCTATCTCTCCAGCAACGTTAATTTCCTTAGATCTTCTTACACCAGTGTTCACTGTCGCCTGTGCAAGTAATCCAACACCGCCCAATGAAAATGTCCTAGCAATGCTCGTAAATAGCATATGAAGAGCACGTGCAGGACCGTTTTAAATAATTTCATATGCTTTTGAAATACTTTTTAATTCTTAGATCTTATAATTGTCCTGCCAGGCAAATAAAAATAGTTAACGTAATATTTTTGGCATAATTACATGTCAAGATCGTAGTTTTATTGTTTCTCTTGAATTGAGGAAAATATGGAACACGTGCTACATCGGAATATTTGTCCAATCAAAAGAGAAACTTGTTTTTTTTTCAGTGTGCTACTATACATTTTTGATTATAAGAAAATTTCTTAAAATATTCTCATGCGTGAATTTTCTTGAAATTTCGTAAAACAAATTTTGCTACGCAAGCCTTAATACTAAATTAAGACATCTCCTTAGAGTTACTTTTGGTAAATTTTTTTAAGTATTTCTGAGTGGTTAAGTAACTGTGGCCAACAACCAGTCAATTGTGACTTGTAACAGGTAAGTATAATATATATATAAAAAGAAAACTTTTTGCTTTTCTGGGAATGGCAATTACGTATAGTGTTTTGAGATTGAAGTGTATTAACGAAAAATATAAAATATTGTTTTATGCCGGTTGAAACACTCTAGGCCTAAACTATTATGTGATATAGCAAATTAAATCATTCATTTTCAAAAGCCTTATAAAAGTATTGTATTGGAAACTGGTGAAAGGCTGATGTATAACATATCGGAATGAGGAAATTTATCTTACATATTTTTAATACGTTACATTGCACACTAATTAGTTTGCATTTCGCATACATTCTGCCTAAGATAAAATTACACAACATTTCTCTACGAATAGTGCTGAAGTAGTTGATAATTGCACTATATTTTTTAAAATTTATTTTGTACAGCCAGTTATATTTTATTTGTTTGGAAATACTCTTAGAGAAGGCAACGTGATTGACAATTGCCATAACAATATGCTGTAAACTACAATACAAGTTACGGAGGAAAAAACATACTAATAAATTATTCCAGTAAAACTATTTAAATTGAGTAGTAGTGTTTATCTATGTTTACTAATAACTTTTATACGAGCAATGATACATTTGTGCGCAAGAAGAAAAATCACAGGAGACAATTTAGTTGCTTTGTTTTATATTTCAGAAAGTAACAAATAATTTTTTTATATAGTTTTTCCCTGTATTTGATTACCTTTTATCCTTTAGCGCGTAAGTCAAACAGTTCATTTAATTTTAAGGAGTTAAGACAATTTGAATGGATATTAACAAAACAATGCCGTATTTGCCAGCCTGCAAGGTAACAGTTCGAACATTTTAACTATACGCAGCTAAATTTACGTGGAAGTTCAATCGCCTGAGATACCAAAGTAAAAATGACGCTTGCCAAATAGGTCGGAAAATATGAAAGAAAACTTCACTGTAAATATAGTTCAAGTTCTTTCTACTTTATAAGTGCAGCAGACCGTTACATCCAAATTAATTTGTAAGCAGGGATGCAAGTCTGTACGACCGAGATAGTTTTATGACAACCACCAATTTTGGTGACTTGTCTTATATGTCGATAAAAACCGTGTAAAGTTTTCATTTCGGGAAGGGAATTAATATTTTTGTATTACGTGTTTGCAACGCAGTTTTGTTTCACAGCTATAGCTATTTTTAAAGAACAAATGTTATTATGATGGTGTGATTGGGCTGTGTCCATTGCCGACCATGAGACTAAATAAAATCGCACACACACAGAACCCAGCAAAACCAAATCGAAAAAACCTTTCTACAACATTACACACCATTAATTAGGAAAATCTGTTTCCTTGTCAATAGAAAATAAACCAGTTTATAATTAAAACGGAAACAAGATGGACGAACAACTTATTATTACAAAACAGGACATACAACAAAAGCAAATCAAAAGAAAAGACAACAAAATAACGAAAACGAAAACACCCCACAAGCGAACAAAACAGTGCACTAAACAATATCAGNAAAAGAAAAGACAACAAAATAACGAAAACGAAAACACCCCACAAGCGAACAAAACAGTGCACTAAACAATATCAGATTATAAAACCAAAAACATATAATTCAACACTATGAACAACACAGGAACAACAAAAT